>JAQGAE010001823.1:0-20600 GCA_034696685.1 Julus scandinavius
GGAGGGCAAACTTTTTTGCATATGTTTGTAAAAAACGTGTATATACGTACATGTACGTCTTGGTGGAGAGCCGGCTTAACAATGCAAATAGTTACGTAACATACATGTATTTGAAAGTACTAACTGCATGATACAACTGTAGATACCGAGATAATTGGCATAGTGGTTACGCTATATCGGCCTTTCCATCGTTAGACCAGGATTCAATTCCCGGGCCGGCTTAGGGGCCATTCAAATTGGACGTCCCCGAAATTCCTTGGTCAATCTTTCATTCCCCCCCTTAGCCCCTTTCCACATGGTGTCTAGTTTAGCCTAGACACTCCCCCCACGTGAATTCCCACGTGAATTTTTGGGCCGTATATAGTAATGATAGTGAAGTTTGTACATAAGTGAATAAATACATCAATATATTTATGCTTGACTTGTAATGATAGTTACACATATATTTAAAAAAAAAAATATTTTGATGATTAATGTGAAGAATTTCATCTTTCCAATCATCACAAATAATTCGGCTATTTATTGTTGTTTATTACACACAGTGGCGTTGCTAGTATGCATGGTTACATTTAAAAAACGGATGTATACAGTTTACTCAAGAGTAAAAAAATCCTTCCCTAAGGTCGTCGTGCATAAACTGATAAAATGATTAGTTGATAATCACCTTAATCAATCATCAAATGACCCGCCTTTTGAAGAATACATACTGGAGATACTGTACTGCATAGTCAGTTAATCCTAGCCAAGATAGCAGTGCCCTCAGTGCCCTATAGGACACATGGCTTGCCCAGAGACATAAATTTAGCCTAGTAAACGCAAGTTATTAAATTTAGCCTTTTGCTACCTTAAAAAGCTTTGTAAACAAACGCTACTCGAGAAGGTGTCAGGTTGACGTCGGTCTATGTCTATTTTACAAATGTAGGTTTCCATGTCAAGCGCTTATTTTTGTTCACACAATCTTAAGTTTGCCAACAGACCGGTCATGCCGACAAAAATTAAATCCAAAGCGTCTCGTACAGGTTGAAACTCTCTCATTAAATGCCCCACGTGAAGCAATTTTTAACATGCTAATGCAAAATGATAACAAAAAACGTTAATTTGTAGCATGATTATTTTATATATTGAGCAATTGTCGTAACCCGTTTATGGGTAAGTGGCAGACATGTAGAGGAAGATAAGTATCCCATGGATGCCTAATCTGAACTTCCTGTCACCATCTTCTGTGACCTAATCGTCATTCTCATGACCTATTCAGGTAGTTATGACTTGAACTCTGGCACATTTCCTTGTTATTGGTAACCTGTTCCTTTACCTGTTGACCGTTTTAATCGTTATTATAAAAATGAATGATGACCTTTGGTATAACCTATAACATTTTCACACAGATCTGACATTCTATTATGATAGAATTGTAGACAATTACGCGAGTTGAAACAATATCATTTGTATTCATGCTTATTTATTTGGACAATCTAAGTGAATTTGTCGGTAAAATATACAATTTTACTGCCAATATCACATGTGTATTTCTGAATACCCTGTATTATGCATTGATTTTGATCGATTTCTGAGCAAAGCATATCATGTTAACCAGTGTTTTTCAACGTTTCAATTCGAGGCACATTAAACGGTGCTACAATTTTCGTGGCAGACCGAATAAGGAGCCAAATTTGGAGTTTTTTAAGAAGTTTTCTCTCATTTTCTCAGCAAAATAAAGAAAAAAAATCACATTTTCAATAGAATAATCTGCTTTATGGTGACTATTTCTGATGTTTTCAATTTTCAATTTGTTTAACTTAAGTAAATTTCCAATGTTGACATTCTATTTTGACAAAGAACATCTACGAATTTGTTTCCACCTGCCAGTTAAATTTGGACACGTATCTCGGTTTGAGGATGGCTACACTGAATTACAAACAATTAATGAGATATTATAATTAATGGAAAGCTGTATTTTTTTTTTCTAAACAAGTTGTCAGCAACTATGTACCCAAAATGGACAGCTGCAACATCCTTTGTGTAAATTTTATCACCAATCACAACTATCAATCCAGTCGCTTGATGTCTAATAAAACATCCCTTAATTGCCAGACTAACAACCTGAAATTTCGTCATTCAAATGAGAAATTGACAGAGAAATATTTATACGAATATTTCTATGAATTAACAAAGACAATGTTACGAGAACAGCATATTTATTAAAATCGCTGCAGACATGTATGAAAAACAAAGACTTTCAGCTTAAGTTCATACAAATCTTCCCATTTACGTTTTAAAACTTATCGCCAGATCTTCGTGACTCTACGTGCCATGGTGCAACCAAACTGACATTGCAAATATTCAAAAGATTTATATTTCCCACCATTTGATGTGTGGTGTGAGGCTAAGCCTAAACAAGGGGGTTAGGCTTATTTCGCAATTGTTTTGACCAGGATTTAACACGCCTGCACTCGGGTTCAAAGGAGGGCGAATGAATGACGGATTTATGTAGTTGAATGCGAAAAAATAAATATAAGACATGAGCGCGACATGATATTATGCGACGGTAGAAATCGATTTTTACCTTCGTTTTCTTCGTCGATTTTGAGCGCCTTGGAGATGTACTCGAAGGCCTTGCGGTGGTGGTGTTTCTGCTTAGCCAGGGCAGGATCTCCCGGCCCTGGTCCTCCAACATTGGCCGCGGCGGCCCTAGCTCCTTCACCACCGTCGAAAGACATGGTTTCGGGAGAATTATCCAAGTCGATGACGGACCCGGAATAGGCTTGCCTGAGCGCGTCTGTTTCGGCGTCTGCGGCCAAGCCCTCTACCCTCGCGGCAGGTTGCAAGAGCGACGTACCTTTGGCGTACAGATAGCGACATAACACGAACAACTGATAGGCCAAACCGCGCAATAAATTGAACAACAGGATCACCGGGAGGGAAACCAGCCGCAAATTGCGCTTGTGCACCGAGTACGATTCCAGGGTTGGTCCGGGGTGGGATTTGTCGCGTTCCGACTCGTTTTCTCCACTCTCTGGGGCTCCTCCGTTCCGCACCATCCGTCCGCCATTACCGACAGGGCGCGAGTATTCTCTGGCTGCGGCTACCCAACCGACCGTCCATTTTCCCTTGGTTGGTTTGTAGAAACGGGGGATTGGCATATATTTCGTATTCAACGCTCAATGCGGGATTGCAGCGCGCGCCTCCAGGCTCGATCGCTGCTTTTTCGTCCCACATTCCTAATTAAAATTCATTTTTTTCTGGGTCGTTACAACGGGTTGTGGGCTGAAAAAGTGACGCCGATTTGGAGGTGGGGGAATAATTGTTGGCGGCCATGTTGGGAATCTTGGAGCTCGTGCGACACAAGAAAATGCAGGGTGGTCCAACACACGACACTCATCAACCTTCGTCACAATTATTATTATTAATATAAAATATTTAATTATTTACAGAAAGTAAGTTAGTCTTGCTTTACGCATACGCGTTATATCAGCAAATACACATATATATACATACCTCGCTATATGGCCGCTCTTTATACGGCCTTTCACTATAACGGCCTTTTTTTAATTATGGCACATTTTCGATTTACGGCCCACAATGTTTCGTTATAACGGCCAAAATAAATGCTGTAAATGAAGAAAGTGGCCAAAAAATGTGATATATTAACCCAATTTGCACAAACAATGTCGGATTTGGCTAACAAAAAATGAAAATCACAACGCAGAAATAATTGATTCGTTATACGGGTTTTTTTGCTTTATGGTCAACTTTTCCGGAAGTATCTAGGCCGTAAAACGAGGTATGGGTGTACGGCAAATTTGAAAAAATTTATTCCGTAATCTTTAAATTAGGGGCCATTCAAAAAGGACATCCCCGAAATTCCTTAATCCGGAAGTGCTTAATTAATTTATTTATTTTTTTGAAAAGTAGGATATCCGGAAAAGTTTTTATTTAAAATTCAAGTAGGTTTGGGACTAGGGACACAATTCTTGTGGTGTTCTTTTGCCCTTTCAGTGATCTTTACAACTTACTTAAGGGGGATTATACAACCCTATTCCTTTCAATGGGAAAATTTGCAACGACACTCACAGTCAAACAAAATACGATTAAATAAAAATAAAAATTGTTTAAAATAGCCTTATTAATTAGCAAGGTACTGATCGTGTCATTTTTTCACGTAGATTTTTTTAATGAAATTATTATTTGAATTTTTGCATTCACAACTTGCCCATCTCATGCTGCCACCTGCTGGCAGCGTGTGCAAAAAATCTACCATTTCAAAGTAAAAATAACAATATGAGGCACTTGCTGATCCATCAAGCCACCCCAAACAATCTGGCTGGCCTACCGAATAGCTGGCATCTTAGCCACTGCCCAAACACCTGCAGTCCTGCAGTAGTGATCATCATTCTATACCCAATCACTTTCCCCCCGTGTGGAGAGGAGCTGAGCCTCCTAGTGGCACATTAAACATTCCCTTTGTACTTTATTTACGATGACATAAGATAGGTAACGTTTTTAATAAAAAATGGATGAATTAATGAAGTTAGTTTTTTTTAGCAAACTTTCTATATTTTTTAATTAGAACTCAGAAGACAGGATTAATTATTTATGTAACTTTTATTTTTCGCTTATTGTGTAATGATGCATTTTTAATAAATTTTGTCAACATGAAAACAATTCTTTAGTTAATTAGTTTTATTATTTGAAGCCACTTCAAGAGAAAGTACTAGACATATAACAATGAATTTCTAGTTCAGTTTATTTATAAAGCGCGTATTTTTCACAATAGTGTTTGTATATATTGATTATTTAAGCTTATTTTCTGCAAACATTTCCTGGCAAAACAAAATATTTGATTGGGAAAGTTATATCTCATGCTCCATCAATTTCGAAAATTAAATAATTCATGGTTAACGCTTCCGATGATCATTCATTGTGAAAAATTTTTTTAGATATATTCAAAACCATATTAAATCTCGCTTCCAGTATTTAAACTCATATTTTATAAAATCTCCCATCAGAATGGGAAAAGGAATGTATACAAAAAATATTAAACAAAATCAATAAATAATACAGATTTCTTTCTTTGCCATTGAAATTGAAAATTAGCACTAACTTCTTAGCCCAATGGTTACTTCCGTGATTACCTATTCGCATTGAATCGTGATGTTCAATCCAGATTTTGATATAACATTTTTTATTGGTCGTTATTCTGTTGTATTAAACTGGTTTTCATCTCGCATGACTAAATTGAATTTAAATATAAATTTATCGTCTGCTTCACACGCACAAATTCTGGTAATCCTTACAGCAATCTCCATGATCCAAACATTGATCATTACATTGGCAAAATAATTTACCGTCATAAACATCCCCGCAATGGCCATAGCAGGAATCTGTTGATTGAAAAAGACAGTTATATTTTAAGATCCGGTTCTACTCAATTCAGTAAAATTTGTATTTTGTATGTCCTATGTTGGGACACCATTCATGTACAGTACTTGTACTCACGTTCGCAGTAATTGTTATAGTCAGAGCAGCAGTTAGATTGAGCACCACATTTAGGATTGCACTGGCAAGGTTTGGAGCTGTCGAAGGCTGCATTGCATGTGTTCGCGCAGGAAACTAGAATTTTTGTTAAATTAAAAACAGTAAATCTAGTGAGAATTTCGATGCATTATTATACCCAATTGTTTTCCAGCAGGCAAAGGGGGCTCACACACAACTATAAAGTTATCGTTCAATTTTTATAAGAAATAATTGCAATTTTTTACAAAAATACATAAGATGTATAAATAATTTTTAGAATATATAATTTAAAAATATTGTCTAATGTTTAAAGAGGCCCACTTGTCATCGGGCAAGCTGACACCCTGGCCAGTCTGTCACTGTCCATATGACATTCCCAATATTGTTAGCACGCCAATAAAGTATCTGAATAATTCAAGGAATATTAATAAGACAATATATTTACAATGTAACACAATAATACAAGATTAATGTATCTCTATATATATTCGAAATCCTTTTTTTCACCTAAGTTTGAATACCATCAGTAATAATGATTACTGATGGTAGTTGTAATGATTGTTGTTGATGTCCCGAACCTTGGTAACAATCTTCAAAGTTACTTTTTCATTAACTTTTTTAGTTGTTTAAGTTGGTTTCTAGATTTAGTGAGCATACCATATATACGCAAACCAAATAGTGCAACTGTGCAAGTACTTACTATCATTGCAATATACATCATAATCTGAGCAGCAGTTGCCACTCTCACGACATTCTCCATTGCATTGGCAAGGCAACGAAGCATCGTACGGATTCCCACATTGTCCGAAACAGGAATCTGAAATTGTAGATACAAAATACAAGTAATTTCATGTATTCGGAGGGCATTTTCAGTTTCTCACGACCCTTCAGGTATACTCACGTCCACATGACTTAAAATAATCAGAACAACAGTTGTTGTTTGTCTGGCACATGGTATTGCATTGGCATTTTTGACCCACAACGTCTGCTTCGAAACAATGGCCCTCACATGTAACTACAAAAATGTTATTAATATTAATTTAAATAGCCACGATTTTTAAAGATTTCGTGGCATGTTGACTGTAGTCACCCGTGCTTTGATTGTGCTCAAATAAAAAGTAGTAATCCGAAATTGAAATCAAAGTTATGCTAATGGAATTTTAGTTAATTATTTACCACTAAATTTTATCAAAAGTTAATTATTTTAACAAGTAAAGTACCAACTATCTTTTGATTGCATATTGGTTGCTAAAGATTGTATTTTCATGTTTAGAAAGATTCAAAAGATTGTATAAAATTATCTAGAATTTTGCTATGCCTATGTTACTTATCAAGGTATTATGAAATAGTTACTTCCTGTGCAGATAGGATCATAATCGGAGCAGCAATTTTCAAAGGCCATACACTCATCATTGCACTGACAATTCAGTGAGCTGTCATAGACGTCATCACAATGACCCTGGCAGGAATCTGAATACATTACACACAAAAATGTAACATTCAACAAACGATGTGTTTTTAAAAATGTCCAACCACGAATCTTATCACAATCTCAACAGTTTGTATTTAAGCCTCGTAACGCAATTATAAGATTATGGATGTGGAGATTTTTATGAAGTACTTAGCTTTGAAATTTATTTACATTGGCACTGTTCGTAGTAATCCGGGCAGCAATCATCATGGGCTTGACAATTCGTGTTACATTGACAGATTTGACTTGCATCATAGTCGGACTGACATCGGCCTATGCAAGTCAGATTGTCTGCAAGAATTCAAGAGACTCATGTAGACTTGTAGAATATTGTCATTGACAGGCGATGCCATGCATAGGAAAACGGGTGTAATAAATCATGCATAAATCGATATTATGACAAGATAGAATTATCGAAAAAAGATTCTTTTTTTATAGATTTTGTCAGTCTGGTTGATGTGTACTTTTGCTATCGGAAAAACTAGGTGTTTGCTCACAAAATAAAATCCCTAGCTAAGCTAGTTTTATATTAAAAACGAGACTGATCAAGACTGATTATAAATACATAGTTAAAATTATGTATATTACATAATTAAAAAGCTAAATGCTTGATACATTTGTATGATAGTTTATGAAATAATAAAAATAACTTGCTAAAATTGGCTTCTTTAAAACTATGTTGGGGCAAATAATTAATACGAGGTATTTATTAAACTATTCCTGTATTATCCATAAGTAAAATAATGAAGCACATTCTTATAAAATCGAGAGTAATGAAAGCAAAATATATGAGAGAGATATCATACCTTGTGCGATTATCAACGGAATAAAAAAAATCAGGCAGATAACCTGCATTGTCAACGATGAAATATTCATAATTTAATTTAAGTTAAATTCCTACAGCCTTTAGTTTTTCAGCTGTGCTGTTATTACAAGCTATACATACTCTATTTGTTGTTATGAAATTGTGCTCTCTTTTATATAAGTTTCAAACTGTTAGTTGTATGAAAATACTTTTATCTGCAAAGAACAAAGGGGTAAATCCCGGTATTTTGACATAGAAAATGTCATATTATTATTTCAGACGATTATGAATTCTTGGAAATGATAACTCGTGAATGTTGCCAACATTATTTAATATGCTTTTAAGGTACATTAAAAGCTTGTTTATTATACTATGTCATGTTAAAAGTAATGCGTTCCACTAGATGCGAAAAAACGATTTCTTGTAATTTAGTGAAATAGAGGCGTGCAAATTTTACATCACATATTCATTAGGGCATTACTACATGTGCGATTTGAAATATCTATTAATGGTTTCATCGGCATTATCACACGTTAAAGGACATTGTAAAATGTATTCTTAGAATGAATTTATGTCGCTCATTTCCATACGAGAGCTGATCAAAAAGTTCCGAGACTTTTTAAACTGCCTGCCATTGGAGCGTTGTAGCTAGAGCACTATGGTTGACAGCATTAGTTGCTGTGCCATTTGCTGAGATCTGCTATTTTTGTAGATTCTCTACACCCTTATTAGTTGTAAAGTTATAGATGTTTGGTGAGACAAGTTTTTCGTGTTCAGGCATGTTTTTCATCTTTTGTCAAATGAATCAAATGAAGAGCAACGCGTTTGTGTCAAGTTTTGTGTAAAGTTGAGTGGAAGTTTCCCAAAAACTTTTCAGATGTTTCAAGATACTTTTGGAGATAAATGACTGAGTCGATCATGATTACAGTGTGAGTGGCATTTGTGGGTACAAGAGGTTTAATTAAGGTCGGACATCGTCAGAAGACAATCCTCGTCCAGACTTGTCCAAAACTTCGACTGACGACGATCATTCTGCCAGAGTGAACATTCTCGTGCAATGAAATCATCGACTGACCATTCGTGAAACGGCAGAGAAATGCAACATTTCATTTGGCTCATGTCAAGAAATTTTAACTAAACGACTGTATCGAAGTGGGGAGTGGGTGATGCACTATGACAACACGCCTGTTCATTCTGCATTGCTCACTCGCGATTATTGCACTAAACGCCATGAGCATCATCCACCAGTACTGGTATTAATTGGACCTGACATCTGTAGACATTTTCCTGTTTCCAAAACAAAATAGACTTCTGAAACTGAACTGAAGAAATTAAAGAAAAATAGTTGTAGGAGCTGTACAGCATTCCATAAACTGCTGAGTTCTCATGGTCCTTCCAGCAGTGAAAACAGTGGTGACAAAAATATATAGCTTCCCAAGAGGAGTGCTTTAAAGGTGACAATATTTTTTTTTAAAAATCAGTCCAGCAACGTTTTGATCCGCCCTCATACTTTACAAATAGAGCCATTGATTAAAATACAGTGGAACCTTGCATTACTAGTATAATTCTTTCCGGAGTCTTACTCGTTAAGCGAAACAATTTTTGCCATACAAATTGATGTAAAATACGATAATGCGTTCCATACCGAAAAAAATATACTAAAAAATTGAAATTAAAAAAAAATACTCAAAAAAACGTTATGTGTAACATTTATTCAAAGAAAAATACATATATTCCTATACCTGCATACATTCTTACCTAATTCCTTTTTACTAGAAAGCTGTCGAGAGACATTTGTTTTTTGCCAACGCTTCAAAATTTGGTAAAAAGGCGACACCACATTATCATTAAGTAGCGGATTCCCCTATCCACGTTACTCGTTATGCGAAACTTCGCTCGTTAAGCGAGTCATTTTTTTGAAATTTATATTGCTCGTTATGCGAATTGCTCGTTAAGCGAGGTTCCCCTGTATTTAAAACATGAAAATACTTTTATTTAATGAAAAAGTTGTTAGATAATTAATGTTTATTAATTGGGATTTAATCTGCCATGATGATAACCATTGAATTACATATTGCCTACTGTGTATAGTATTGCGCTTATGTTTAGCAGCCGGAGCAAATAAATTTTAGAATTTACCTATAATTAATTAAGAATGCGCAAGAATGGTACCAGATTGCATATAATAACACACAGAAAAAAACTTGGGCAGTTGGGCATTAAATTCAAGCAGCTCTGGAAAGGTCCACAAGTTGAGTGTCTTTTGTGAAATGCTCACAAAATGCAGCTTGCACAGGCCTGCCAAGATAAACTACAAGAGCTATACTTGCAGTTAAATCCTCCTTTTTTCTCTCCAGCGCTTCTAAAAGCACAATTGCAGTAGGTCCAGCCAATTAAAAAGCATCATTTTAAAAACTGTGTCAGCACATGTACAATGGCCCCAATTAACTAATTAAACCTGATATTAATATACAATCACTGAAAGAAATTATGAATACCATATATTACAGTGGAACCATGCAAAACGAGTATAATTCGTTCCGGAGTCTTTCTCGTAAAGCGAAACAATTTTTACCATATAAATTGATGTAAAATACGATAATGCGTTCCATGCCGAAAAAAATACTCAAAAATGGAAATTTTCATAAAAAAAAATACTTAAAAAAAACGTTTTGTGTAACATTTATTCAAAGAAAAATGCATATATTCCAACCTACATACTGGTACCTTCATGCCTAATTCCTTTTTACTAGAAAGCTGTCTAGAGACATTTGTTTTTGCCGACGCTTCAAAATTTGGTAAAAAATGTGACACCACATTATTATTGAATAAATTTGTAGCGGATTCCCCTATCCATGTCGCTCGTTAAAGCCTGATTCCCACCTGGCGAAAGTCGCTTACAACTCACACGAAATCGTCATAGTGCGCATGCGCACTAGGTAGTGAGGCAAGCTCACATTACGTCACGGAAATGAGCCTCGCCATGCCGGATTCACAAATCACTTTTGGAAACGCACAACATGGCGGCCAGGATCTTACCATGTATCAATGACGTGCTTCACGCCATTAGCAGGAGCGCCGATCTTTCGTGCTTCCGTGAGGTGCGCCAAGTGGGAATAGGTGTCATGATGACGTCCAGTGTGGCTATAGTGACGTCAAGGCTGACGTCACGTCCTGGGACCCCGTTGTAAGAGGTCCCAAGTGTTCATTTCCTTTCCTTTGTCTTTGGCCCTTTGTTTCATTCAGCTTTGTAATTTCGTATTGAGATGTTCTACTGTGCTAGTGTGCAAGAGTTTGCACACAAGGAATAAAGTGTTTCATCTAAATAAGCATCGTTGAGTTTTTATTCATCAATTTATATTGCTCGTTATGCGAATTACTTGTTTTGCGAGGTGCTCGTTAAGCGAGGTTCAACTGTATAATGAAAAAAAATGAATTTTTTAGGATATTTTTATTGCACTTACTGCGTGGTAACGCTGGTAATGTTGGTATCTTGTTTATAAAATACAGAAGTTCTAGGAGGTGCCTTTTGTCATCATATCACTCACATAATGGGACAATTTATTTTTGAAATGGAATTTTAATTTAACATAAAAGGTTGACAATCTAATAGTTGGGATAGCTGCTGCCGACCAACGTCTTGCCATCGTAATCCATGGTGTAGGTCTGGATCTTAATTTCGTTGTCATTGATGTTTAAGGTGCAATCCCCAGAGTTGGGACGGGCGTAAAAGCACAACGTGTACACAGACAGGTCAAAAACAGGGCCGGTACCGATGAAAAATCCACCAATTGGCTTGTAGTAATCATCCCAGAAAAACGGATTGCGGATTACGTAAGTCTGAAACCATTAAGAAACACATTTTAAAACTAATATTTCATTTTTTATGAACTCGTGTATATTTATTACAGTTATAACTTTGTTATTATCGGCATTGCAAAATTTGTATTAGTGTATTGCTGTTTTTAGAAATGATTGTGAAAGCTTAGCTTAACTTATGCACTTTAGGTGACAAGCAGCATTGGGCCCTTATGCCCTGCTTTAGTGCCTAAGTTATATTTGCATTAAGTTATACTTAAAATATGTATTATGAACGATCCTAATTGAGCTTATGGCCCAATTAGTGACTGCCAAATAGGTTGCATCATATGCAAAATAGCGCCACAGGCGGTCAATTTTAAAAAAAAAATTTGCCGAGTTTTTAGTATGTTTCACGTGACTTTTCGTGGGCCCTACGTTGGAAAATCTTCCCACTTCTAATCTAACCTTTCCCGCTAATAATGCACGTCAAAAAGCACCACAGGTATGTATGTATTGCTTAAGAGTTGTTTAACATTGGCGGAAAAGAAGAAATTTCTTTAAAATTGGCCATTATAGACAGCAATAAGTACTTTAGTCAAGTTATTTGGTGTGAAATTCTAGAAATTTCACTAATCAAACTAATCAAATGCAACTTTGATCTCAGCGTTGTAATGTTTTACATATGCATGCAACCTGATTGGGCCATGAGATCAATTAGGATAGTCCATAATGTAAATTTTGGGTTATCTATACGGATGTTTTTGTAGAATTTTACATAGTTCAAATTGTCTCTCGTTCCATTTTGGTTGTTTTAACTTGTTTGCAATTTTTTTTTGTTTTCTTCAAATATACGAGAGAATCTTACAAATCTGCAATATCATAATATTGTAGTGGACGATTCATTCTATAAAGGCTATATAAGGCTTTGTCGTTAACATAATTTCTAAAAACAGTAAAATACTAGTTATAGCATTATTGCATTGCCTTTGCATACTATTGCACATGTGCTCAAGTCCAACTTACGCCGCCAAAGTCCAAGATATCAACATATCCGATGTAATTTACACTGCCTTCTTCTTCCAAAAGAGCGAAACGCACCCAGTCGTGCAAGCCGCTGATCTCGTCATTTTTAATTTCGCCCACCTGAACGTGTTCGGCCCCACTTGAACTGATGGCCCCAGAACGTTTGTAAAGGGAATACCAGATTTCCCTCAAATCAGCCTGGAATTCAGTAGCATCACTGGATACAACGCCTGGAATGAGGGGTAAGTAATCAAGTTAATCTACTAATAAAATGGTGAATTTGTAATGAAAACTTTCTTGGGATTTAACGAGTTTGCTTGTCATAACATGAAGTAAGTCATCTACCATATACAGACCTCTCTGTATCTACTAATCTGCTTAAATAAAGAGCTTACTGTGGTATATTTTTGAGAAAAATATAAACCACTAAATTATTTAATTTTGAAAATAATGGTTGTATAAATTATGAAATTAACTTTCAGTTAGTAGTCCATAACAAATGCATTTTATATTAAAAACTGAGCGCTACTGTAAAGGCATGCAGTTTCAAATTATCAGTCTGCAAATTACGTAGGTAACTCAAAAATGGTGTTTTTTATGGACAAGATGCAAGGATGGCGAATTTTTGAGAAAAAAAATGGCCATGTTTCAGGTTGGTGGCTACCAGATTAACCAGCACATATTTGAAGGTACTTGTTACAACAATAAAAATAATTGAACGTGCAGAAACCTAAATTTTATCACAATCACTGCTGCAGGATGATTTTAAGCTTTTTTTCTTCTCTGATTGTTGGGTAATGTAATGCAATGTTGTTACTGTGCAATGCTATATTCACACTGCAAAGTGAAACATCTATTTTTATTTTTAGATGCATTTGAAATTAAGGCAATGAAGTCAAAATAGATGCATTTGCGCATGTTCTGTACATTTTTTTATATTCAAAGTACACGCAAAACATGATTTTCAAAAATGCATCTGATTTGGTTTGAATTGAATACCCATAATCCTTAGAGTACTGAAAACGGGAATTTAACCTTTTCCGTTGGTAAGCCTACAACACCACTTCGTGTCAACGTTCACGTGTTTTGCCATATTAACGCGCACGCATTTTGTGATGTGAATTTAACGTGTACGCGTTTTGTAATGTGAATAAAACGTGCACGTGTTTATTTGGCATCCAAAAATCGCGAAAAATTGGCAGATTGGCATGCACTACATTCGGGTTGAAATTTGCGAAATTTATTGGATTTCGGGGTGGGGGGAATCTATCCCCAATATTCCCCCTATATACGGCCTTGCCTATCTGCAAGAGGCTATTCAAAAAGGAAATCCTCAAGAGGGAGTGGGGGTCTGCTGGCATGTGGACATCAAGTGGACAAGGAGAGGGGGTAATTGAGTTTTGAAGGTCAGTGAAATGAGAAATGGACACCGGACATATTACCATTAAAGCCACAGGAAAGTCGGAAAATAGGAGTAAATTTGTGTTAAGCACGAATTTTATGCTGAAATTTCACTTGGAAAAACGTCGTGAAATCGGAATAGCGAGGTGAGTGCTTGGAAAGTTATAGAATAGTCCATTGCATGTTCCAACAAACTTTCTGGACATTAAGAACGTCCATGAGGAGGGGGGGGGGTCTGGGCTAAAATGTACATATGTGGAAAGGGGGTAGGGTGGGGTGGTCGATTTTTGGAGGAATTTCGGGGACGGCATTTTTGAATGGCCCCAAAGCAGCCATTAAAGGTCACCCAATAAAGCTGAGCTATGATTGGCCAATTCAAAATAAGATGCATCTAGATGATAGAAAAAAAGATGCATCAAAATATCATCTCGTGGACAAGAAATTTAGATACTAACGCATCTTGTTTTAGGATATTTTGATTTGCAGTGCAGTTATGAACATTGCACGAATTGTGTAGATTCATGGATTTAGGGTACCTTTTGATGCCAAGAAGTTGTGGGTCAGCTGCAGAGCTTGACTTTTCATTGCCTCCGTCAGGTAGGCGTCCACTTCAGTCCATTCACTGGTTGTGACATCTTCTGTGACAGAATCGTCACGAATATAGTTGTCAAAAAGTGATATCAGCTTGATGTAAATCTGAGACGTGGAGAACTCGGGGGGAATTTCATTGAATAGGCTGCATGATTTTCAGGTAAAAATTACAATCTTGACACTAGAAATGGTGTTTCAGATTTATACCAGAGTTGGAGCTTACTGAGCTGGGGCCTTGTCTGCTGTGCTGCTGTCTGCTATCTGTCCTTGCAAATTTAAGCTGACTGTCACTTTATCGTCATCAGCATCCCAAATTTGTTGACTCAGATCGGCGATTTCTTGATCTGTAATGCTTCCGGAAGCTGGAATAGAAATATTACCTTGTATATATATAATTTACTACATTGCTTACCGTGGAGTATTTAGCTCACAATATCTTGGTAATGTATTTTATTGTATTGAAGGTCCCTTAAAATGTTTTGCTGCCATGCTTGCTTTCTTGTCATGTAATCAGTCATTGCTTATCAGTGTCAAACTGATATCAGTCACCAGTTAAATTTAACTTGCGTTTGGCGCAATTATTAATAATTCTTTCTAATTTTTTTATGATATTGAAGTAATAAAGTGCCTAATAGTAACGGCTTTGCTGCAGAGCAATCGACAAATATTTGTGAAAATGTCGAAAGTATCTAATCATTGAAAATACAATTGTTGGTACAGCCACTCATTCAGGAACTTCGTTTTTATCAAAATAAAAATTACGTTTATCTAATTTTATCTAGAAAGCGTTTAAATTTCGATTTAATAAACATTATATTATCTTATCTTTGATAGATTTCTGTTGGTTGTCTATTTCAACCCTTGTTAAACCGAAGTTTCTATAATTGCATTTCATATCTTATTTTTGCTATTCAGGGACATAGAGGTGTGCAAGTCATTCGATTGTTTGTCATAATGGTCGGTTACGCCATATCCCAATCACAACAGAAATTTAATTGTATATCTTGGCAACATTAACCATTCTTCATAGAGATGTAAAAATGTACTTACAGCCACATTCATCAGAATAGTCAGAACAGCAATCCCCATGAGTCCCACAAGCTGTATTGCATTGACAGGGAAGAGATGTGTCGAAAGCATCACCACAGCGACCAGCACAAGAACCTAAATTTGTAGATGTATGTTGTAAAAATTGTGTACGGTCAATGGTAGAATTTTAAGCCATCCTTCGTGAATAAACTTTTTAGCCATATTTTTAGCAATCTGAAATCATAAGCACCTGCCTAAGAAAGAGTCTGCAAGAATATCGATTTCAATAAGAAGTATAAAAAATACGCATGGAACTCTCGTGTGGTGAAGTGAAACTTCTTAGCTATCAGAAAAAGTTGATTTTATGCATTGCTTTCCATTGGTTAACGATATCTCTTTTAATTTAATAAAAAATGACCATGTGTAATTTAATTCAAGAAAATCTCTGTTAATGAAATTTCAAAAATATATTTTCTTATTGATTCGTCAATTTACTCGTACATATATTCATACTTCAAAAAAAGAAATTATAAGTTTTTGATACCTGAAGTTTGATACAAATAATTTAGTGTAAATTTGTTAAATGACGTAAGAATACTGCGTCGGTGGTATAGTGCTTGTTCTGGTTGTAGATTGACCTACGAGGGGCGGTCAAAATGTCTTGCATATTCGTTTATAATTCGAAAACCAGTTGTCGTACAAAGAAACTGAAATAGTCATTTTAAAGAGCTGGAAATTTGTTATTGGTTTTTGGTTTGGGGGCCACAATTCATACAGAATTTCGTTAAAACTATCAAAAACAAAATGCGCCTCGCTTGAAAGCGTTCACGCGAGAGGAACAACGAAGTGTTATTTTTTTCAGTGTTAAATGCATGAAATTGATGAAACCGAGTTCAATTTATAGTGAAATGTTAGGAGTTTTACATACCATCACCGCTACCTCCACATTGGCTGTTGTAGTCAGTACAACAATCCCCGTGAGTCTCACAAGCTGTATTGCATTGACATGGAAGAGATGTGTCGAAAGCATCCCCACAACGACCAGCACAAGAACCTAAATTTGTAGTTGTGTGATGTAAATTTTAAACAGTCACTTGTAGATTTTTAAGCAGTCCTCCGTGAATAACATTTTTAGCCATATTCCAAATTTCACACACCGATTGCCACTCAAAACTGACTGATATAGTAAGCGCACATGCACTGTGAACATATATGAAGAGAGGGAGGAGCACGGTCGAGGTCGATTTTTAGAGGAACTATCGTGGCTTTTGCCTGGAAACAAATGTGGAAAACCGCGAAAACCACAGTCATGGTAATCAACCCGGGAATTGAACCCAGAACTGACTAATATACTGACACGGACTCTGTAATTCGTCAACAAACTGAAGGATATTCACTGTTTAAACTGAAACTCTTTGGATGTAGTAAAAAACATTCCGATTTTTCATTATGTTGTCATTATGCATATCGAAATTACTGTTATACCCTTTGAACCAACTGCTATGATTTACTAACATGGTTATCATAAAGTATATATGTAATCCAACAGAATTATAACTGCACAATTACCACTTGCAAAGTTTTTAACTCGAAATCTTATCAACAAAAATGTTTCCTGGATGAAAAATACAATTTTTTGTATGAAACATTCAATATGGCCCATATAAGAGTGACGGCTTCCGTAAAGTCTTTGCTATTTTGTATTATTTTTAAATGAATATGTAGAGACTATTTATAAAATAATTATCTCATATGAGCGAATATTTGGATTTAAATTATCTATAGAGAATTCTTAACACTACGCACATTCAACGCTTCTTAATTTCAACATTCTACTTACTTTGAGCTCGTGTTGTTTCCACACATAGTAGCAGCAGAATAGCCACAAAAGAAATCTGTCTCCAGCAGCTCGCCATTATGATTTCCACAAATGAACTTCTCGGACAATTATGCCTTAATTTCACCAACAGAAAACAGCATATATACTGTTTATAGAATCCTTATCAAAATATATGATAACTGCTAATCTCATGTGCTTGATTAAAAACCACGTATAGCCATTATGTCACAAACTATAAAAAGCTAATCTTGATCATGTACATTGTACATGTACAAAAACTATCATCCATTTTTCAATGTGAAAAGTTTGTGTCTAAAAACTTTTCTTGATTTCTCTGGCCACAATTTCGGTTCACATTTAATATTTGTATATGATATTCTAAATAATTAATCGATATTTTAAAATTAATCTACGTGCCACAGCATTTCCCATTTTTTATATGTCACGCAAGAACGAATATTGATCCTATGTTTCTCCAAATCATTTACAAATTTTCTTAGATTAGGTCCAAAGGCCCATATATGTCAACTTCTTGTAATCTATTAAATTATACATGTTTTCTGAAATTTCCCCGGGCTTTGACTTTAGCCAATAAAAACAAATTCTATATATATATACCTACGTATAATTCTTTGCGATTACAAAATTTTGTATACTCCTGTATGCATTATATCCATGTTTCTCATACCACTCGATCATACATGTATTTTAAAAAAATTTCCATTTGTAAACAGTTAAGCCGAAATTATTGCTGATCGAGGAGTATCCCACATGTTCCCGAAAAGCATTATTATTTTTGAAAATTGTTTATTACAATTTTAAATTTTTTCATTCAATTGTCATGTTTTACAGTGAAAGCAGAAAATTGCATTGCATTCCGAACGAAAATATAACAATCACTGGTTTGTATAAAATAAGTCAACTTGAGTTGTATGCTAAAATTGGAAAGACATGCACTAAGAAAATAAGTTGATTCAATTAGTCTGTCCAATATTTAATAAGTATGTGACATTATTTCTGAAACTGCATCATAGAAATATTGCGATTTAATTCTCGGATTGTTCATGTATATAGACGCATCTTTGGAGGTCAAATATATCATTGTTTTCACCTCTGATGTGCTTTGTTGTGTTGTGATGTTAGAGGATGCATTCGGCTCTTGTCTCGATGAATCTTCTGACGCTTATGGTTTGGTTCTGGTAAGAATTAGAAAAGTTGGAACTATAAAGGCGCTTATACATATGCGAGCCGAACGCAAGCTGAGCGGTTCACGAGATGTCTCAGAACGGCTTGCGAACCGTTTGCCTCAAAACAAATTTCCCCGAACTATCCCCGAGCAAAGCACGAGCCAACTTTCGCGACGAACGCGAAACATACGCAGGCAGGCGCTGTTGGCAGGCAAACAGCTGTGTAACGATAAAAACGTTACTTCCAGTTTGGCGCATGCGCAATACTGCCATTGAATATGTTAATTGTACTTAGTTTTTAATATGGCTCCTGAAGAGAGACAAAATTTAGCTCTTGCATTAATGAGTGGTGCAATTATGTTAATGTTAAATTTGGATTCCGTTCAAATATGCAAAAAACGACGTTGGTGGAAAACTGAGTTGTATAAAAAACGGTGTAGGGAGGAACTAATTGCAGATATCAAGTTGCAGCAAATAAGTGGCCAATATAAAAGTTTCACGAGAATATCGCCTTCCAACTTTGAATTTTTGATAAAGAAAATCGGACCTCGAATTTCCAAAAAGGATACATGTTTTCGTGATGCCCTTTCAGTTCAGGATAGGTAAGTGTGTATAGGAAGCTGTGTATGCCCCTAATTATCTTAATTTGAACGATGAAAAATAACTTATTTTTTTAAATAACTAATTTTCCATTTCAAGCAACAAATTAAAATTTGTCAGATTACCAAAAAAAAAGCCCGATTAAGTGCTCCGAAACTTGCTGTTGAGATTCAGGAACATTAGCATAAACTTTTAGCCCTGAGAGTTGCTTGAAATGTCAGCAAACATACATTACATCGTCATTTAATTTCAAGTTGTTTTCCTTCCTTAAACTTCGTAATGGAATGGAGAAAACTGTACTTTTTAGGTTAGCTGTTACACTTCGATACCTTGCGTCGGGAGATTCCTATACCAGCTTGCAGTACACATTTAGGATTTCTAAACAATCGATTAGGAGAATTGTCCCAGAAGTCTGCGCAGCACTTATTGAACAACTAAAAGATTATGCCCAGGAAAAAACCTATTTATTAATCATCATATCATACATTATGGCAACAAGTTATCTGAGATGTGGATTGGCACCACTTTATTATCATCAGTAGACAACACATTTTCGTCATGAGTAGGAGGCACTATCAATTGAGGCAAGGAAGGGGACATGGTTTCAGATGTGCTGAACACCTGAGAGGCACAAGACGAATGGGATGAAACTGATGAGGATGGGGATTGGACAGCCGATATTGTGAAGTATTGTGTTGACAGCATATCAGCATTATCATGCCGCTCTTGATGATGTGGCTGGTTGTAACTGCGCTGTACATCTAAATTCTCATAACGGCCTGCGTCGGCTTTTACCAAGACGTCAAAATGGCTTGTTGGACACAACTTTGTGTTAGAGGCGAATATTTCTAAACTTTGGCGCAGACATAATTCATAAATGCCATCATCTCATCATTCTGTACGAGAGGAGGGGTACTTAGATTTGCCGCTGCAGTCTTCAAAATTTCAAAGGCACCCTTCATCATGTGCGCATTCACGGCAGATGCTGTTTTCTTTCTTGTAATCCTCATCGGAGCTTTAGGGATGACAAACGCTTCTGAAGGGCTTTCTACCTCTGAAGGACTGCTGTCTTCATCCAATATCAAGTCTACTTCGCTTGATTGAGTTTCGTTAACATCACTGCCGATAACACTTGCAGCTTCTTCCTCCTAAAATATGTAATTCAAATTATTATTTCCTTGCTTGTTAGTAAACGTACAAGTTATTGGAAAAAAAATTAGCTATTGCACTTTCTTCAGTTTACAAAGAAGGGGAGGGTATGTGTTGGAATACATGCGCTGCCCCTGCGCGTCTGCTGCTCTGCATGACTTAGGCGCGTTGCACCTAAAGCACGTTATG
>JAQGAE010001824.1:0-20594 GCA_034696685.1 Julus scandinavius
TGTAATAAATAGTTCGATCCAAAGTCCGCGTGTTGGTCTTACTTCGCGACATTGTGCAAACTGGATCCTTACAACATAATTTGAAAATGGAATTTTAATGTAAAATCACTAACGTTAAATTGTCTTAAATTCGGTTAAAAATGTAGATGTAGTTAACGCTTAAAGTTTTATGAAACTTTATTTAAACAGTATTTAAATATTTAAATGAAGCACACATTTCTTAAGAGCAAGAACGATTCATAGCAAGAATAAAAAAACAATTTTGGAATAATTAGAATGGTTATTTTTCTATTTTTTATTTTTCTATGCTGGATTAATAAAAGCGAACTTATCTAAATTAAGTAATTAACTACATATAGTGATGTTACAAGTCAGGTTGCATATTTAACTCCAACTTGATTTCTACCAATTAGTTTTATTGTACTGAAAGGTATAACATGGTTACAAGTACAATGCCATTATGATTCACAAACACCCCATCCATTAAAACGGCGGCGATATCATATGTCTAATTAACGAAAATAATTGCTACTACATGTGTATATATAACTTCTACTGTAATCCGGGACACCAAAAATAATTCTTAGCACGAAATTCAAGTTTAAATGCTATACTGTCCTCAACTTGAAATCAAAATTCTGAATAAATAAAACGTATTGCACACTTAGTTTTATTTGACTAGTACGAAATACAAGAATTCAATAAATGTCAACATGATAATATAACAAAATAGGTAAAATTCTTGTGATTGAGTCGCCATTTTGAGTGGTCTACGATAGGGTAGGAGTGACTGATTGAAGACCACCTGTACAGATGCATTTCGTCGGACACCCACCCTCCCTTATAATTCGGCACGGAGGTTCACCGTCACATTTCGGCATAACGGCAAGACAAATGACACCTGTTCAATGTACGAGAAAAAGATAATTAAGTTTTGATGTGTGTACGTAGTTCTGGCAAAACTCTTAAAACAGATTGAGAAACTATTAAAAAATTCATTATTTGGTCGGGCAATGTCACAAAGAAAATACCCCAAACTCGTTGTTCCATGTAAGCTTAAATACGTACACTATAGGTAAAGCTATTTTAATTTAAATATTAATGTTTTATGCAAGAGATCCGTACTTTTACCTTCGATGACTGGTGTCAATAATACAATTATTGAAATCGTTGATAACAAACAAATATACGCCATGTTGCTTGATGATTTCATTGTTGATCAACACAATTTTCGGATAACAAGTCACTAACAAGTTCAATTCGCAGCTATAAGCTACGATGTCTTATGAAAGTGGATTATATATGCCGTTTAAAATAGTGCTCCAGCTGTTTCATGTTTCGCGAATAACAATGAGTCACTAGCTACTATGGAAAAATCCAAAATCGTCATTGATAAATGTTTATTCAGTATACGTGTTTGATGAATTTAATACAGACTAGCCCATAACGTAGGGGGTTTATTATTTACAATTTATTAGATTTTTCACTGACTTTCATGGCTTTGAAAAAGTTTCTTTCTCTTGTTCAATGCCGCCATAAAACAAATTGACGACAGCTCGTACAACATAACAAATCATGTAATTTGTAAAGTAAGTTGATCTTCTCATGGTTTTAGGATCTGTTGAAATTCCCTGAGGATGAACTAATACTGGCTAAAACAGCATTAACATTTTTCCCACGGGATAAAATAGGTTCGTGTTGAAAATCATCTTCTTAAAAAGGCTTTCTAAAAGTCTACACTCAAGGGAAGAGGCGGCACTAAAATTCCGTTCATTAGTAAATAAGTATCATAAATAAGGAGCGCTGTTGCAATTTACTATAATGTATACGCTGTAGTAAGATGTACTAATCTTCGGCTAACATTTGCTAAAGATTAATTAAGAGTGTCGTGCAATCAACCATATATAAACAGAAAAAAAATACGATAAACCAGTTAACTTTCACAAGTGTAATTTTATTTTATTCCGGGAAAAGCAAACAATAATCTGCATTCGTAACATTATGCCAACAGAAATCGCACATTATTCTGTGGTATTCACTAAAGGTCGGGGTTTTGGACCGATCACAGGACTGAAAGCGCAAATGCATTTTGATGGGCAATCATTCTTGTAAATTGTGAAGCAATATTTGGGTAGTCTAGTCCACTTGAATAGTGGACAACCATTTGGAACGCATGTTAAAAGTGTTAGAAAGAATGATTTTATTAATTTTCTGACGTGTTCTTCAAGTTGACGTGGACATTTAAAGAAATGCTGAATAAGAAAATTCAGCATTTCTTTACAAAATAAAGTAAAAATACATAGATACTCCAAAGTAAATATCAACCATACTCAATGTATCTGCTGCATTTTTAGAAATTTACTTGTTACCCATAGACTTGATACATTCTCCATTACAGCAGTTGAGTAAATGAACAATCACATGTTTGATGTATGTGTTTAGTCAATAGATTATGTAAAATTCACTTACAACGAGCACATTTCCTTTTACCATTCATGCAGTCTTTGCCTTCATAAACTTGACATATTGTGGCACCAGAACACTTTACTACCTGCAACATTTTAAATAGCTCGGTATGAAACGTTTATTCAAAATTAAAGATATTAAAAACCCTATTCTGATTCACTGTCTTACCATGCATGGATTTTCATCTACCGGATTTACAGTTGTGGTATCAACAACGGCATCATCATCTCCTCGCACTAGAGTATTTTTGGATAAAAATACGACAAATACCATTGATTTCATTTAATTCATTTTAAACATGCAAATGATACTCTTTCACGTAAAACATACCACAAGCGGATATTATCAGAACTGATAATACCAAATAGAAATTGACCTGGACTGTAAACGGCTTCATGGCTAAAGAATCGCAAATAACGATGGTTAGCAGCAGTCCAAACCGCTTACCTTAAATACTACAAATAAACTTTACTTATACAGTATTGTTTTCGAATGCAGACCTCGTTCCCAATTTATATACCACATATATTTCAATATGACAAACACAGATGGTATATATTTGCCATTATTCTGGGACATTGTCTGGTTCAAATATGATACTTCACAAAACTAAAATAAGTTATTGTAAACGCCATCATAAGGTCTGTGCACAAAAAATAATTGTAGTGAAAGCAATTTATATGCTGCACCAAGTTTTCAGCTTATTGGACGACAGTAAGTGATCAATCATTCCATGAAAGCAAGTGCCTAATGTACTTGTATGTAAAAAAGATGAGACATTCTTCCATGATTGTGCATAAGATTTTTTGAAAGATTTTGAGAACGACAATATTAAATTGCACTCAAAAGTTTCCCAAACGTCGTAACAATTTCCATAAAAACAACTCTCGAACGAATATTTGCCCAGCTAGGAAAAAAAAAACCCACACATAAAACGATGGCTTTGACGTTTTATGTGTTGACAGAAAAATAGCATAGACGAATTTTCACTCTGACAATGTAAATAAATAAAAAAAGCAATTTTTGTCCAACAGCATTTTATAGACGGATTTTGCATCAGCAAATCAATCAAAGTTTTACTGCAAGGAGATGACATGTCCCGCAGCTGTTTTTGAAATCAAATATTTCTTGACCGCAATAATGCATCACTCCTGGTCGCTTATAAAGAAAAAAAAGAGTACATAAGCCTACTATAAAAACTCAATTCCATCTCAACAAATAATCTCTGAAATGCAGTTAAAGGGGTTTAGCAGTTGGCCATAACGTCGCTTATAGACAGTGCAAGAAATCTATCAAGCCTTTTTTAAGCATTTTTATATCAAATTTATGTCAATGTTTGTTTTAATCCCTTTTCTTATAAAAACTAAACAATCTCATTTTTGATTTCACAAACACTTAAGATATTAACATTTGTAGCCAAGCAAAAATAATCAATTCAATATCGTAATAAACTTATTTTATTAAAAAAAAATTATACTCAGGTAAATTGTATGCGTTCACCTGTAGTCATTTCTTTGTGTAAAATTACTTACTACATCTATAATTTCAGATCTCACATTTCAGAAAATTCACATATCTTTCCAAAAATTGTAGATACAGATTGCAGGTTTACAATTCTCTTCCCCACAGAGTGTTTCAAATATACTTGAAGGGCAATATAACATATTACACTTCCACACAATATTCCGGATAATAGAACCTTATCGGTTAACACAACATGTGATCGTACAATGCGAATGGTTCCTTTAACCCTAGTTTAAAGAGTTTATGGACTTCACTTGGTTCTTACTCGTTTGGCCTTAACAAGCAATTGGATGTACAGTATAGTATATCCTGACAGCATAGACCTTAGAAATCTGATAAATCTTGAAGTACAGTATATACTGCATGAGTGGTAGGTTTGCAATACATAAAATCTCCCACCTACATTTCCTCTTGGGAGTTTAAATAAAAAAGTTTTAAAAATACGACCATTGTTAAATATCTTACTTTTTCAGAAGATGTCAAACTAATATACGTGAACTATTGGAATACGGCATTGTTGACAAGCTTCAATATTTACTATTTGAAGAAATTCTGTTCATGTATTGTATAGCAAAGGACATTTTTTTTTTCTTGTTCAATTTCTGGTAAAGCAAAGAAGTAAGACGAGTGAAAAATCTTAGATAGGCTATTACTCCAAAACCTAACTTGCATTTACTTCGGAAAATTCAATTCAACTAATTCTGATAAGTCTAAATATAGTGAACATGTCGACATAGATGGTGCTTGCACTATAAATTTGCTAGGCAACGTATACATTCACGTATAATGTAGAGGAATGATGCAATACTAAGAAGTACTTGTAGAAAAAAAAAACATGGTGGTGGCAGTGTACAATTGTACAGTGTATATAATATGGTTGAGACCAAATACTGTTCTTTATCGTAGTCAACAAATATTATACAAATCGATAATTCAGACTCAAAATTGCAAATACGACAAGTCTTAAAAACAAAAACTATATTTACGATCAACCCTTAGAAACAGTATATATCGCATTTCGCATTAAATTTAAGATTTTTCTGTATTACTTTCCTCAGAATTTTAAGCTCTATTATAAATAATTCCTCACGATTTCCATGAACAAGTCGCTCCAACTCATCAATGATGACATGAAACGTGTCGTGGCGTGAATAATTTTAATATAAAGATCAAAACCATGCTTACAAAATCATTATCAACACTATCAAACTGTAATGTAGAATTACAGGTGCACAATTTTAAATATACAAATAAAAACAGCTTGGAAAACTTGGAAGAAAGTTAGACATAAAGTAACTTATATATGAAAATCACTGCTGTTCTGAATTATGAGCAATATTTGACAATCAATATTTGGCAATCCATGCATATACTATTGTAACACTTTGTTCAAAATGATATATTTTATAAATAAAGTTTTAAGTAATCCTTTTTAGAAATGATTCATTCATGAATTTAGGCTACAAGAAAATCCAATTTTTGAAAGTTAGTCACATGTTTAAAAGCATGTTCACTTTAGATCTTGATAAATTTGCATCAGACGATTTTGGTAAAAACTTCCACTCCACAAAAAAATGTGTTATCACAATTATTTTCTCAATGAATATTGTCCTGGATAATCATCATATTTAAGTATAAGAAATTCCGTGACCTACACACGTGCAGTATGTTGTAACCATAGTCCACATAATTGGCTTTAGCAAAGCAACATTCAGTGAACTCTAAAAGTTGAACAAGCATAACATTACTTATAAATGGTCACAAAATGACCAATTATGATGGTGATCAAAATATTTATAGACCAGATAGCTATGAGAACGGATAATTGGTTTTCTGGTTATTTGTAGATGAGCACAACACATGTACATAGTGAAGTCACAGAAAGACAGGTCAAATCGCACTTTCATACCATTGTTCGCTTCTGAATAGAATACGTGTTCTTTGATATCATCCAATTATGTAGTCCTGTGACATTCAAAGCCCCATGTAATTGGCAAGAAGCTAGGCAACAGTTTAAATTGGCATCGTTGACAATGCCGACTATTTTTTTTTATCTCCACGGTCATCACATCGTATTACAACTGGCAAAAGACGTTTATGTCATTTATAATATACGATGATGAACCCTATCTTTAAAAGTAAAACATACAAGTATATATAGATGGGAAATTACTTAAAAAAACTCCTGTTGGAAATAATCACAATGAAAATATTTTTTTATCCAATATCGACTGAATGCAATAAAATTACGTATTCTTCATTGGATCAATAAAAGGCTATATGTAAGCTGCCAGTAGACTATTAGGTATAGAACTGAATTTAACTAACTAGCTAAAAATACAGATCCATTAAATGTTTTCATGGACTGTAAGCAACTCTTTTCTAGTTTGCTTTACTGTAAAAATAGACTGATTTTTTCCAGGTGAAATGTTACAAGAAGTTACAATTTAAATGGGCCAATTTGAATTTATAAGTTATGAGAATCTTAAATATTCGAATGATGCTGAATTGCAATATGCACAGTAGTTTACAACGGTCACTAAGATAGGATCCCAGATTAGATTCACAGTAAGACCCTGAAGAGAACTTGCAGAGATTATTAGAAATAATCACTTATTACATTGCTTTTTATCCAATATCGACATAAAATAAACTATTCTTCATTGTATTAATGAAATTGTACATGTATGCTGACAGTAGATTATTAGGTATAGAACTTAATTAAACTGAAGTAGTTAAAATAAAGTTCCATTAAGTTTTTTGATGGAATCAATCTAATCTCTAGTTAACGTTTTGGTAAAAATAGATTCAATGTTCTTTTTCCAGTTGAAACGTTGTAACAAGTTCTAATTTAAATGAGGCAATTTGAATTTTTAATTTTTGAGAATCTTAAATATTCATATGATGTTGAATTGCAATATGCACAGTAGTTTACAAAGGTCACTAAGATTATGTGCTAGATTAGATTTCCCTGTAGAGAAATATAAATAAGAGGACTTGCTCACCAATGGTCTACAAAGGTTTGTGGAATGCCAAAGGCCTTGTTATTGTAACCAACTCAACAAACAAATGCACTTAAAGGCTCTGCAGGATATGATAATGATTTTGTGGCCACCATCTCATCAGCAGTCAACGTACTTCAAATGTTCATGTTCATTAACATTATTAACCCGACGGGACAAACAGCCATGGCGACAGGAAATAGCTCCTAGTGGTGTTGTTCATGAAAATTAGTCATTCATATCCATTAATCACTCCAGTATTTCCCTTTTCTGCTATTAAGTACCCAAATACTTTGTTAGCTGTATAGAATTAGCCCCAATTTTATTATTGAATTTATGTTGCAAGATAATCTGATACCATTACATGTTCATATATAATAACCGGGTCTAAGTGCCAATAATGCGATAACAATTTGGGGACACATTTAGGGGAATAAACATGGATATCGAGGTTAATAAAAGTAGGTAAACAATGCATTCCTCATATGCAAGCAAACCCACATAGCAATTGCTCTGTGTGTGATTGCCTATCTCAAGGGTTCTCCCCTTTTAAATTAATATAAAGAACAATTCAAAACAATATCCACCGTTTATTACACGATAAATCGAACACCGTATGCTATATTTTTTGTCATTAGTCACCACATGTGCTATTATCGTGTTACAATGGGATATATCGACCGAATTGATGAGGGCCATTAACAGTATAAACCCACACGACACTACTACCAGTATATGGTCAGATTAAGCATGGTGTAATGAATAACAGGACAATAACCTGACAAATAATACGCAGGTGATGTTTAAAAAAACCTTCAACAACAGATGCCAATAAATTATTTACACTTCGAAACTCGAACCAGACTGAATTTATATATAGTTAGTCCCAAATTTTTGAACATTTGAAAACATTTATAATGATGTCTATTTTTTATGGATTTTTCAATATTCTCTTGCTATGAATATATGCATATAAATCCACGAACGTTTGGTAAATTCCGTCCATTCAGTCAATTCGTGACAACGGATATATTATTCATGTATTACCAAGGCATTTAAGCTTGTTTGACATTCCCCTTCGTGTAACTTATTTCGGCTAAAACTTCATCATTTATTTGTAGTTTCATTTAGAATGACATGGTAAAAATGTCGAAAAGCACGGTTGCATCACTCGCATTATATCCTAATTAACGGATATCGATATTACTATATACTCTGCCGAAAATTTTCAAAAGATGGATTACTCATGAAAATTCTTGATTAAACCCCTGAGATAATGCAAATATTTGCGGAAAATGCGTCTATATTTAGCCCGCTTTAATTAATTCTGATCCAACAAAGGGTCGGATTTCAGAAGTGGTTGGAGGATTAGGTTTAGTATCCATAATAAACGATGCATTAACAGATGTTATATCCTATAAAACTCATTAACTCGGAAAATTGAAATATTGCTAAATCATGGCAAATTGTGATAAAACACGGCTCTGCGGTTTCACAGAAAAATAGATGGCAGCAGAAACATGAGGAGTGCCTTAATGAATACGACACCCACAAATACAAATAAAAGTCTACAAGTATAAACAAGAGTTTAATTACAGTTGCTATTAAAGCAATTCCAAACTAATAAATTGCGTGAGAATTAGGTCTCAGCTTCGGGATTACTATTGGTAACTCATATTGACATGAAGATCAAAGTCTAGAGTTTATTTTGATACTTAACCATGGATTTGTGACACTATACTAGCCAATTTATATATATATATATTTTACAACAAAATATCGTACAAGTTTCTTATCTTGTCCTTAAGTTAGACAGGTATCCAAGTTTTCGAAAATACATGTTTTCTTATATCTCGAGACTAACTTATAACCTTTAAAACTTTTCCCATTATATACACGTTTCAGTTAACAAAGATAATGGGGGGTTGAAGAATGACGTCACTTAAATATCAGTAGACAAACTTCAAGATTTGAGTGAGTGCATCTCAGATTGTAATAGGGGATTGTAGTCTCATGGGAAAAAAATTTAACATCCCTTACATTCTCTTATTACGAGTAATTGATCATGGAATGGCAACAATGAGAAATGATGTCATCGAATTTCATCGCATTTCCTCTATTTTCGCATAATCATTGAAATTTCTAAGACCATGTAGACAGAAAACTCAATTGAAGTCGCTCACTGCCTGTAATTCGTTTAGCAAATGAAGGGGAAATTAACAATAGTACATAAGGGATTCTTAGACATTCATCATTCACGACATTCCGACAATGGAAATCAGAATTAGACGCCTTCACCGTTAATAATTTAAATCTTCCATCTAAAATTAGGTCTTAACACAATTTTTATTTCACCAAAAATCTCTTTATAATTAGCAGTTTATCGTGAATATCCCCCTTTAAAACGGTTAAATTTTCATTGTGAAACCTAAACATGAGCTTTGTATGAACGAAAGTGCATTTCATTAATTCGTTATACATGTGTTTTTAGGATGTTGATGTTTTGGCTGAAATGGTTGAAAACGAAATCATCGCGAGTGAACCAATTACAGGTAAGTTGAATCAACAGTCAACACACGGCGACGTGTTAATTAAATGCATTGCCGAAAATAACATATGACAAATGAAATCCCATCTTGTTTTCTATTACTAGATTGTGTATTCATGGCAGTAGCAGAAGGACAATATCACCTGAAGTCCACGGGAACGCAGCAAGTATGCGGGATTTATGTTTCATCAGACCCAGATAAACAAGTCGTCATTAGCTTCGATTATACGGACGTCACTTGCGATGATGGTGGACTTGTCAGTGTAAGTAGACACCTTGATGCGTAATCACGATTCACCACTTCGGTGCCAAAATTTCATGCTTTATAGAACTTAGTAATTGAATTTCCTTTAAGTACAAAAGGATTATTAGGTATACGACTCAATATCGATGCTTATATAAAAATGGGAAAAAGTAAAGAGATGACAATACTGACGATGGTTGATGGTGATGACATCCCATTACATCTTTATTTATAATTATATATCGATTGCAAAAGTTCGTATTGGCCAGTGTGATTTTGGTACTCTGATATAGTGAACCCTACCACACAGTAGGTTCAGTGGCAAATTGGCGAGGGTGTCATCATGCCCGATGGCAAGTGGGTCCCCCTTAAACATTTGACTATATGTTAAAAAACTAAATTACTTTTTAGTAGCTTAATAGCTTTAAGATAGTTTTATTTCGTAAAAAATATTTTCTTATGAATTTTTTGAAAATTGTATGTCATTTCCTGAAAGAATTAAACGACAGCCCTTGGGGCCTACCCTCAAATACTTCAAATACCTCAAATACTAGTATTTGAGGATACTCAATTAGTAGTATTTGAGAGTAAGCCCCAATTGTAAGAGATTTGATGAGAATTGGGTGGTTTCTTGTAAATGGTTGTCTGAATTGGAAGATTTTAGGGACAAAATCTCTGTTGTACAGAGGGTTTAAAATATAAACATACGCTATGATTATCAAAGTTAACAGTTTTTCAGTGTAAGTTTGAAATTTCATCTTGGATCATAATAGCATTGATCAACAAAGGAATCAAAAATTGCAATTAAATGAAAATAATAGCTGCACTCTAAATACATTTTCAAGAACTGCTAGTTTTCTTAATCCATGGCAATATAGAAGTTTATTTACCATGTATAGAAACACAACAACATAAACTAAATAAATTTCTACACTTGAGTGCAAAAAAATCGACTCACCTGCATGAATCAAGTAAAAATGTGTTTTGTAGACAATTTATTCCTGTTTATAATTCATCTAGTGTGACAAAGATTTCTCTGGAGAATAGCCTGCAACTCGTGCGGTTACTTCCGGTGAAGTGGTCATTTCATCGAGAAACCATTAATTAGCACTGTGTGGATATGTGTTTATTAAGCTCTGATAATCAAATTGCATTCAGAAACACTTACAGCCACAGGGGTACAACGATGTATATTGGCATAAACAATGGAAAAAAGAGGAATAAATTGTTTACAAAACTCATTTTTCCGATTTCAAATCGGACATTTGGTTGCTGAGGAAAACACGTTTTTATTTGATTCATGCAGGTGAGTAGATTTTTTTGCACTTAAGTGTGGTAATATTGCGATAAATATTTGCATTTTTCAATAGACAGTATTTCCAAAAACTAACTGCGCATTTACATCAAAAACTCCATTGACACGAGTTGTTTGCGATATTCTGTATTGCGCGCGAATATACCTCGATTTCATAGCTGTTGATGTGATGAAGTTAGATGGTGGGCGAACTAATCTAGAAGCCAATATATTAAAGGGACTAAATTCAATTATGGGACAGTCATCACAGAGAAACTCGAAATAGAAATCGAGACTCCAAAGCAAATACAATTTATATGACAAAGAATGAACGTGGTGTCTGGCACCAGAAGGGTCCATGCCCCGCTTGGAAAACAAATTATAATTTCATACATGTATGATATACCAGATTTAGCAAAATACAAGAAATTCATTCCGGAGTGAACATGTAGATAATACCCAAAGCCAGCGCTACAAGCTGTGATCAGCATACAAATTCATTCAAAACTTTGTGTAGGTGTATGAGCATATTCTACATGTATATACAGAATTTCAAAAACTGTACAGAAATAACACTTCCATGTTATAACAGTAGGAACTAATATGAAAATATAAATTGTATATCATCGTATAAACAGGGCTATATTTTGCCAACAGAGGCACGCATGTCAACCAATTACTCTGATTGAAAAGCACTACAGAGTCTGCCAATTGTGACACGTTAAAAGGATGTTAAAATCCTTAATGCATGGAGGGGGACAAGCATCACAAACAGAAATAATTACATTATACCACAGTAAAATACTCTGTATCCACACGTGGTTCATTAAATTAACATTAAGAAAATTAGATAGGCAGGGGTGCGAGAAGTAATGGTTATATTGTTCATTATAAAAATAACTATATGCTTGAATTTTAATTACATCAATGAACTATGGCCTTGCTTGTAGAATTATCCATAAAGTTAAGTACTTATCGATTGTGCTCATTGCTCTTAAGTTTTGAAACTAAAGGTGAACAAAAATGACGGAAAGAACTTATGCATATGGCAGTGTTGGGCAGTAATTCAGTCCATTGAATGAATTTGAGTAACGAGTAAAAGAACACAGAGTACAAAGAGTAATTTGAATACAAGTAATTGAATGCAAATGTACTCAAATCGTACGAGTGCAATGTACTTGATTACAAAAAGTACTCATAATGGGTGATTACAAATGTCCTTGAGCATTAAAGTTACCTTAAATTATGAGTATCAGCCTAATCTGAAATGAGTACTAATGTAATCGAGTATGAATGAAAATACGTTTGAGTAAGTAATTGAGTAATTTGAGTAACGAAAATGAGTAACTTGAAATGAGGGTCATCCTAAAATCTAATATGAATGTATTCTAATTCTTACATACTATCTACTTATGATCATTTTGTAATCGGAAGTTTTTTTTATTCCACAGGTACTCGTAATCAGTACTTTTACACACGAGTACATAAGTTTACACTGCAATCTTAATCAGTATATGCTCTTACTCATAACTCAAATTTGCATAACTGTTATATAGCAACCAAGATACTCAAATGTTTATGACAGATTCCTGCTGCATATGTTGTAACCATTTAATTGAACAGGATAAACAATTTATACAATGATGTAATATAACAAAAATATCACAATAACAAGTTTTAAAGTTTAATTTTGTATCGAAATTCAGATGAAATGTTCCAGTGGGAACGTATAATTCACATCATCGTGCATAATTAAAATTTGATTTTCTGGGAGATCTTCTTCGGGTTTGTATTGAAAATCATCTAGCACGAAGGCAAAATGTTTCCCCGAATGCTTGTCCATCAAAACGCAACCAAAACACCAATCTCCTGTAATGAACTTTCTGCTGTTAACAGCAAATCCGATGGGACGAGATTCCTTAGTGTGAATCGAGTAAATCCACTCTCTCTCTCTTTTTCAATATTGATGTTAACAGCATCTATGTCAGACTCGTAGTCTGCATTCACGAAAAAAAATCAATTCACACAAAGTACCATTTATTTCAAACGACTGTATCAAGTACTCGATAAACGTCTTGTGCTCCGGTTCATCGCGATCACTTGCCCAATTTGTGACATGCATCCAGTTAGGAATTACAAGTAATTTTTGGGAATTCCCAAACAATTTCAATATTAAAATCATCAATTGTCAAATGTCATCACTAGCCATTTTTGTTTTCAAAATTACCCATGATTCGATCCCCTCTCCAGCCATAACCAGTATTTAACAAAAAAAATTATAACTTGTACATTTATAATATGAATATACGTGAAAATACGTGTAATTATATTAGGAATATAGTCCTATTTCTTATGAAATGCACTCTACCATATATATGTGCTTAAACAATCCAAGTTAAGAATATTAGATTATAACATATTTAAAAAAAAGTAAAGTTATAAGAATATTACTAATTACATACATATGTCTAGCGGTACTTTACTCTCACCATAAGGCAACAAATTTCTAAATTATTTTTCCAAATAATGAATACATTCGTATTTCACTAGATGTAAACAACGATAAGTATAGCTATAAAACAGGGCAGAATACAAAAAATATAGCTAAAACGTCGTGGATACTGTTACGTATACGTTTTCTTCTTACATGTATCCACCCCAAGTCTCAAATTTGATTTATTAGAGCAATCATAAGCAATATTTTACAGTCTTGATAACGTTTTCACAGCCCACAGGCACTTCAATCGCAGCTTGCTATCAGAAGAGTGGTGAATTCCACTGGGGAGACACACTACTGCCGCAGAAAACTTAATGTAACGTATTACGTACGCCAAACGCAAGTTGAATTTTAAGACAACTTCCTGAATAACAAATTATAGTTATTGCACTAGGAAAGCAAGATACCGTATAATATGCTCTCGCTGAAGTCCTTGCATGATTCCAGAAAATTGTGTGGAGAGGAAGAAAAAAAAAAGCCTAAACCCGGAAGTTATACAGTATTCACGCCTGTTAGTCAAACGTTGAATGAAAAACTGTCGCTAGGATTCCAACCCACCAAATGCACTAAAACTGAAATACTATCAGAATGAACAAAACTCAAAAACTGAAATGCTTCTTAGTTTCTCCCTGATGACCATTCAAAGTAGAAGTAGTGACTTCCATCACATCAACTTCATCCATTGATGCTCGGCTCACTATTTTTCTATAGTGAAAAACAATAATTCGCCATGTTACAGTAATATCCCTTTAAGCTCTCTGGATGTGTTTTTGGTAAGATGCTCTCAAAGGGGTTGTTTGCTGTGGCAATGCCACAGTTGCTTAAAATGTATATGTAAAATAAAATGTATAAAATACAAACCATGTTCGATTTTTGAGAGCATCTGTCGAGAGCTAGGCCAAAAATGTTTCAAAAACGCCCTGATGATGATGCTTATGTTTAGGGTTTTTTAATGTTTAGAGCTAAGTTTGGGAAATTTGATGGAATTCTAGATGTGACGAGTAACTCGCGAGAGTTAATCTCAGGTGGAAAATCACCTTTTACAGATGTTGTGGGTGGGTTCCCTTTGTATTCTAGCAACCAATATGTTTAACTCACTTTGCTACTTTATAAAAAGGTCGATTTACCTACCAAAGGAACAATAATTACTGTATGCCAATTGTATGACAACTAATGTGAACCGTTATATTTGCATTATATTTTAACGATATGTCAAGATTAAGAAAGGTTTCAAAAATTTCTGGAGTATCGTGTTTTTATTAGTATTTAATTGTGCTGTTGTTTTCTATTATCAGGTAGTAGACGGTTGGGAACTTGGAGGAAATTTCTTCCCTGGAAATCATGACCATCCCAAATCAATCAGTCACCGATTTCACGAATTTTGTGGGCCTAAAAAACCAAAAGCTCATTACGTGGCATCGCAAAACGTTGCATTGATACAATATCGTGTCCCAACTGAAGGAGAGGGCTTCCAGATAACAGTTCATTTCATTAAAAACGTATCGCGTAAGTATTGTGGATTTTATCATTTTTTATGGTAGAAAACTAAGTAAGTTAATCATTCCACAAAGATACTATGGCAAAAAAAAGCAATTGCATGCAACATTGATTATTGTTGCAACATATTTTTTCCCTATTGTTTCTCAAAACTTATTTACTGATCTTAACAGTTGACCTTTTTTGAAACAAATCACGGATACAAATAATAATGATGATACAAAATTGCATTTCATGACATAACACAAAAACGGTTCTTTGTAATGAATAAGAATTTAACGAGATCGAATGTGGCCAAAGCCCTTGTTAACTTCTTCAAATGATCTTATATAAAATGATGAATCATTTTAGCCTGCAACGTGCTTTTACAAGGTTACGAAGGCATTTATACCCTGAGAAACTACGGCAAAAGAATTAATTGCAGTGTTTCTGCAATTGTTCCATCTCATATCGACCTGCTTTCAATGAGCGTTGGAGTCCAAGGCAGAGGGACGTCGGTGGAATTGGAAACAGGAGTTAAAAATAAGGTCATTGCAGATTAATCAATCTATTCTACACCAACATTTCTATTTCTAACAATCAAAGCGAAAACAAGTTATTCGTAATCACAATCTTTCTTCCTTTGGGTCAGTGCATGAAACCAATCGACATGATTATAATAACCCTTAGAGGCTTATAGCAAGAAATCTTTCCAGAATTAAATAAAGTTGTAATTATTTTATTTCGCAGTGTTTCGAAAAAGGAATGAACGACTATGTCGAAGTTATAGGGTCCGATAGCATTGATCCTACAATGGAAACCCCTGCCATGACTTTGTGCGGGTTAGAATCGAATCCACGTAAGTCAATCGTATCCTATTTCATGCCAAAGCAATTTGTTGAATTATATATGTATGACAATTTTAAATTAATTTCTATGCTTGTGATAGATAGATTTGTGGTGGTATCTATCTCTAGACAGAAGTTGATATTCAACTGAATCACAGAAGTTAAAATTCCACTGAATCACATAAGTCAAAATTCTACTGAAAAACAGAAGTCAAAATTCAACTGAATCACAGAAGTCAAAATTCAACTGAATCACAGAAGTCAAAATTCAACTGAATCACAGAAGTCAAAATTCAACTGAATCACACAAGTTAAAATTCCACCGAATCACAGAAGTTGAAATTCAACCGAATCACGGAAGTTGAAATTCAACTGAATCACGGAAGTTGGAATTAAGCTGAATCACGGAAGTTGAAATTCAACTGAATCCCAGAAGTTGAAATTCAACTGAATCTCAGAAGTTGAAATTCAACTGAATCACAGAAGTTGAAATTCAACTGAATCGCGGAAGTTGAAATTCAACTGAATCACAGAAGTTGGAATTCCGCTGAATCACGGAAGTTGAAATTCAACTGAATCCCAGAAGTTGAAATTCAACTGAATCACAGAAGTTGAAATTCAACTGAATCACAGAAGTTGAAATTCAACTGAATCGCAGAAGTTGAAATTCAACTGAATCACAGAAGATTACAACTCCCAAGTCTGGGAATGGTTCTATTAAGTGATAAACATAAATTCGGAATAAATGCACAGGCCAAAGTTATTTGATATATTAATGCTTAAATATAGAAATTAATAAATTTTTTGAATTTCATTTCCCATTGATTTTCATCTTTAAATTTTATTTTTAACTGAATTTCATTCAATTCATTGGTTTTCAATTCATGTTTGAATTGTGCTGAAAAAATAAAAACCAAATGTTCACGTGCAGAATAAAAGGAAGTAAACGGCTATCAATTTCCGTAAATATACAGTTTATTTCCGTCTTTGTATAAAATATTGGAAATTACGTCAAGGATATATTTGAAAAGCTAAAATAACTTCTAAAATACAGACAATATCACTTCAAGTTCCTTGGTTAAACGTAATTGCCTATCTTCATATTTCCAAGTCATCTGTTTTGGTAACTTTATGAAGCGAAAAGTAAACTGAATTGTGTTTACATTTCCAGAAAACGTATTTGTGAATATCCTGTGTGGTACGTCAACAATTCGCCTGGTTTCCAGCGGAGTATACGAAAATTCCATCAGTGTATCATTTCGTCAGTTGGACGAAGATGAATCGCTAACGGCCCAAGTGAACTGTTACGAAAGGAAATAAAGCCTCCGAAGTCAAGTAAGGATGAATATAAGTATAAAATACTATGAATATTTACACAGAAATGAGAAAATGTTTCATCATTATTCAAAATATTCATCTGATTTCTTTTTTCTGTAAAACTCAAGTGGCAATGATGAACATCTTCCTTTGTAACTTTGGTACATCTTATTCTAAACAAAAACATGTGTCCTTTCCCCAAAAATTTAAACTACAAAAATTCGTATATTAAAGCAAAATTATAATTATTAAATCACACATGAAATTATTTATTTACAAAAAACATTCGCAGGCTGTGTTTAACCAAACTAAGTAACGGTTCTGAAATTACGAGATGATCTCGGTCACAATAAAACGAGTTTTTATAGTGGTACTTATTTAAATAAACTTTAAAAATAAAAGCACGTACTAGATTACTGTGTTATACATAGATTAATTTGTATTTATCATATTTTCTTCCCATTTTGTATGATGTGTCACTACCCGAGCTAAATCCTAAAACGTTTATTTTTCAGATTTTTTATTCAGCAACGAGCAATCATATCCATGTGATTGACGTCTAAAATTAATAGGAGTGGCAAGGTTTATCCCTGTGAAGAGCATCTATTCTTCATACTTAAAATTCACGTCAAGTTTGAAATCATCTAACATTTCATATAAAAAAATAATGCAGCCTTCCAAGACAGCGTCTTAAGATTCTAAGAGAAATACATTCCATTATCTTGCATGTTATATTTGTTTGTTATTTAATTATCATAAGCAGGGAAAAAGTGAACATAATTATAGTAAAGACTGATTCATGGTGATTATATTGGCTCTTTAGAGAAAAAATAAAATGGTAGTATTGGTGGGTAATAAAACATAGATGTTTCATTTAATCTGAGCAGCCTGACGTTTATTTCAATTGTTGTGGTGAAATTCATACGAGTTCGTATATTCAATTCAATTCAACTCAGTACTCTACAGTCAACAAACAAATGACATATGGAAAACAATGCCACAATCGTTCCTACAACTTAGACATCATATAGAGGTCAACAAAACATACCAAATAACTCAAAGCTCATATTTGGTTGACAATGAATTTCCCTTTACACGTAGTGTTTCAATATTATCATAGTATAACCGCGTGGTGATGCTATTATTTTATTTTCACACACGCAACATAAGGTGTAACTCGTGAATTTATATAAATTGTTTATTTGAATGTTACGGTTTTATTATCACTTGCACCTTCAACGAAATATGGAAATTGGTAAAGATTGTCTATAAATGTATCGGACTAGGAGTGATTTTGGAGGATTACGAATTTTTCATCTCATATTGATTCTCTGAACAAATTGAAATATAAAAGAAAAAATATAAAGAATGTACGTTTTGAAAAAAGGTAATAAAATATCGTTCCCTTTATTTGCAAGAAATCCAAAGGATAATACATATGTTGGTATTACATGATTTTATTTTTCAGAAATACAGTCCCTTTCCATTCCTCTGTTAAGGACATAAGTAAACAGGTTCTCCGTGCACTCCTCAATTCTTGACTTCATATTCGGACTATGTATATACGAAATGCCCAAGGCCGTATATGTGGGATATGGTCCAAAAATCGCGGAAAATTGGTGGATTCGGGTTGAAATTTGTGAAATTTATTGGATTTCGGGGGAGGGGTATTTGTCCCCAATTTTTCCCCCCCCCCCATATATACGGCATTGGTAATGCCTTAAGAAAAAAGAATTATATAAAATTCCAGAAAAAAACAAGCAATGCTTTCAGGAATGGGTCATTTAAACATCCTGTTGGGTCTAATCTTTAATTATTACCTTACTGCCTAATTTGTATTAGCACCTTTATATTATATGTATCAAGCACATTCCAGTTTAAATAAAATATTAAAAAAGTGCCTCTTATTATTCTATATAACTTTTAAATACTTGATTTCTCCATATTAATATTAACTGATAAGTGTAAAAAAAAAAAATAGGATATTTGAAATAAAAATCAGTCATTTTTTTATCCATAAAAATGCTCTAAGAATACTTTCTGCACATTAACATTTTTTTGTTATAATAATGGTGTAAGCATAAAGATATTACGTCTTTATTTAAGTTTACCATCACTGCAGTATGAATCAACACTTGCAATTTCATTTTTCAGACGTGATGGTGGTTTCAACAAAATTCTATAACACATCTTGCATTGCACGTTCTATTTAAGATATATCAAGATGTAACGCATATATACTATGTACAAAGAGATTCTATATTAGAGAATCCCATGATTGTTTTATATGTTCTAGCTGTTTTCAAGTATTTTAATGATATCCGAGTTCTCTTTAGCAAATTCGCATATATAAAATTTGCAAATACCCCAGATATAATACTACGAATGATTAACAATACACATTCCATTTGAACAACATATTTAATTTAAAATTTAAACATACATCGTATTACATAAAAGTTTCAAACAAATATCAATTTGGTGTTGAAATTCGAAGGATAATATTTGAACAATGTATACAGAAAACAATGAAGTTCCTGAAATAAAATAATGCACAGCATGAAAAACAATTTAAATGGGAACAAAATAACCTATGGTAATTACACCTACAACAATATTTAGTTACAATAAGAATAAAAAACTATAGTTTCAATATTAAGGGTATACAATTTCATTTAAGCTAATGATGCTAAAGTTAATATAGACCTATACCTCGCTATACGGCCTTTCGCTATAACTGGCCTTTTTAATTATGGCACTTTTTCGATTTACGGCCCACAATGTTTCGTTATACGGCCAAAAAAAAAAATGCTGTAATTAAAGAAAGTCACCAAAAAATGTGATAAGTTACCCCGATTTGAACAAACAAGGTCGGATTTGGCTAACAATAAAACTACTTATGGGTTTTACTTCGTTTAAGAACGGAAAAAAAAATGAAAATCACAATGCAGAAAGAATTGATTCGTTATACGGCTTTTCGCTTTACAACCAACTTTACCGGAACGTATCTATTAGCCGTTTTATAAGGAATTTTCGTATGATTACAAAGTACCGTAAACTTAACTCACAAATCAACAAAAATACAATAATTTTTATGTAGCCTATATATATATACATACTATATTTACTGAAATCATACGTACACAAGGTTATGATGCCAATCACGGTATTTTACATGTCCCACAATTATTCAGTATAATATTTGTTTGACCCAGTTTACTACACATGACGCAAAGGTTGCTATATGTAAGACAGTGAGTTGGGTTGAACAAACTTTAATTATCCACAAAAAGGCCCCCAAGGCCAACAACTATCTGCCCCACCGACTTGGGCTACAACAACAATTAAATCGAATTTAAGCTTAACAAAACCGGACTC
>JAQGAE010001825.1:0-20588 GCA_034696685.1 Julus scandinavius
TACTCTTTGAGTGTTAATTTTTTATTTGTATGACTTTATATCATGTTATTTGTAAGAGTCCTTCAATAAATAAATAAATAAATGTTGACCACTTGTCAACATCAATTTTTAGATAACCAGAACAGCATTTCTCTGCTATCGATTTTGAATAAATGCGCATCAATTTCAAACTACAATTTAAATGTAATTTTGAAAATAACATTTGTTAAGTTATTTAATAAATTTTTTTTACCATATACTATAATATTAGGGGTACTCAAACAAACCTTTCGCTTGGACAGTTGAGCTTCAATTCAATTCAGTACCGTACAGTCAGCAAATAAATGCCATGTTAAGGGGGGGGGGGAGTCGTACCCAATTTCAGGAGAATGCTCCCTTAAGTCAGTAGCGACTTGGACATCATTGTTAGATGGATTTTTTACTAAATCAGGAGAATCACCAGGTAGGCTATCCCATCGTCTAATCGCATGCAAAAAAAACAGGACCAATAGTAAAGCCCTGTTTACACGATGCCACTAATGTCGGGGAAGTGACGTCACAACATCGAATGTCGCGTCAGTGCCATCGTGTGAACGGCTGAGGACACAGACGTCGCGGCATCGACTCGGCGATGTCGCGTATCAAAATGGGCACGTACTTTTTTGAATGCCCCTAAGTGGGCCATTTTAGACAAACGAGGGAGGGGGAGGGGGGAGGCCATCCACTAAAAGCAATATGGTGGCGCCCGCTGACCCTTAGTGAAACGGTTGTTTCGGAAATTGATTCCGCGATATTAATAGTATATGGTCATTTGGTCAACTCTCTCGACAGCAGTTTTCCCCACGTTAATATCGCCATTCGTTCGCAAGTGCAATATAAAGAGGGGTGAGATAATAAGGACGGACAAAAAGGTCGACTGAAAACCCTTTCGTTTTTCGACATCTCACGATGCATACAGCGTTTTTTTTTTTATTTTCCATATGTTGGAATTTTGTATATTACTACGGGCGAGTGTCTATTCGGGAGGGGGGACTCTAATATAGGCTATAATGTTATGCGGGCGAAATAGAAGGGGATGAATAGCGAGATATTAGGCTGCTGCTGCTGTACTTTTTTTTATCCCCTTCGTTTTCCTCTCTCTTTCTATAGATATGAATGCGCATTTCTCAATAAGCTTTGATCTAAAATGGAAAAAAAGGAGGGTGAGGAGGTGAGGAGAGAATATCGGGCATTTTTGGATTCCATCGTATTTCGATGGTGATGAATTTCTGAACAGGGATTACCGAGAAAACTGGATTAAGCTATATATTTATATATTGCGGAATTTCTGCTTGTGGGGGAAGACAAGGAGGGGGGTGGGGGAAATACGGAAAAAGAGAATGCTCGTGTATATACCGTAATGACAGGACATGGAAATCCGTAATTGTGCTTCCGTACGAGGAGATAAAAGGCCATTAAAGCAACGAGAATTTATTGGATGGAGGCGCGCACATACATTATGCATATGCGAATTAACCCCCCCCCCCTCATCCTCACCCCCCCTCTTGCATCGTCTTCATCCTATCACATGATAATAGCCCCGTGCGTGATGTCAGCAACGTCTTCGACTTTTACGTGAAAAGAGGAGAATGGGACCCGGCGATGAAGGGTCATGAGTGTGCCACCGGTGCAGTGTCACCAATCTGCCCAACTTCGGAGGTTGTGGTAATTGAAGCGGAATGTTGTCAACTTTGTTAAAATGACCTCTTGATTTTAATTTTTGAAGTTTTGAGTACAAGTTCTAGTTGGGAACACGAATTTTGAGATCAGGACTTGTGTAGTTTTTCAGTTCAATACCCAATTTTTTAATTTATTTGTACAACGTTTCGATTGTGAAGCCTTCAATAATAGGTGTTATAAAACTCAAGGCCAGTTTTTGGCGTTTTTTAAAATTTATTTATTTTATTTTGGAATTCTGAAAAAGCGCTCAAACCACCCTCGCAATGCTTTAGAGAAAAAAATTCGATTTATATTGATTTTAATCGACTATACAATTTTCATTTGATTCTAAGGATATAATCACCTTTAAAAAGTGAACAAATTCTCATATTCTCATTTTGAGTAAATGAACGATATGGATGTTAAAGGCCCTAACTGTATGGCCCTAAAGCTCTCGTCCTCTAATGCCTATAGTATTCGAAACTCAAATAAAGTTTATGCAAACCAAGTTGTCGAAACTTGGTTTCGTGAACATATTTCCATAAACAGGTTTGTCCAAATATAGTTGTCCACACAGGAACTGTTTGCTGATCAAGGTTTGCTCCACACACTTCATTGCAGACGACGTTTATACTAGGGTGAGCGCACAAAAAACGATATTTGCCTCGTAGTGCGTGGTGCATAAAGTCCTTGGTAGGAGCGCCTTGAACATGAAACAATGTTTCCATATATTTGCTTTTGGTCTTCACCACCTCTTGAGCGATCACCTAAAATGTTTCACGGAAACATGTTTTTTTTTTTGTTTTTTTGGCAAAAAGTTTTTTGAAACTTGGTTGCAGAAACATGATGGGCAGTGAGCATGAGACAATGTTTCCTTTTGGTCTTCACCATGCACCTCTTGCGCGATCACTTAAAATATTACAACATTACAATTGGCAAAAAGTTTCCTGAAACTTGGTTGCAGAAATCTGGTGAGCATCCACATATCGCAAACATATTTTCTAAACCCTGCTCAGTTTCGTGTTTCAAATAGTGCGTACTAGGCATTTACAGATGACATTTTTTCTCATAAGCTTCCTTAGACTTTCACTTATATTTAAATGTTTTCCTTTTTTCATAAAAAGCATGGGTGAATGCATTTCAGTTGTATCCCCTGCTCCAATAACTTTTTTTCCGAAGACGAATGAATCATTTCTTATTCCGCTCTCGTTTTTCGTTTTTTTTCACCTCAAAATATACGAGTTTCAGCTATAGAGACGGTGATTATTAGGCATTTTTAAATTCTTCTCACCATCGGGGGATTTGTTCCTCCTGTTTATAACGTTTTCGGGGTTTTTTCCCTTCACCTATAAATATGGCTCAATCATCCCTGAGAAATACTTCCGCAGCGTGTTTAAAAAAGGACAGCATTTTTTTCGCGCAATAATAATGCAGATTTGCGCGAAAAGTCAGTTGGGTCGACCGTCTGTTTTGCAGTTAAACTTTGCGTCAAAAAAGAGTTTTTCTCCGCATTATCGAGAAGACAAAACGATAGTTTGGAGAGAAAAAAACCTGTGAAAGGAGGGGGTTGTAAGCCCCCCTTCTCGCCGCTCAATGAACCGGAATCCATGTTTACAAGATATAGGGGTGAGAAAAATGGTTCCTTTGGGATCAATTTCGGATACGTATTACATAGGCGCGGGTAATATGGGACCCCTTCCCGCTCCCGTTGCCCCGGGTAACTATATATTTATATGCATCGAATATGGGGGTTACGCGATTTCCATCTCACCCCACGACGCTCGTTACACTCCCGAAATGCACGGGCAGAGGGGGGCCAACGAGGGATTTGGAAATATCCTTTAACCCCCCGCCATGCAACATATTTATATATATATGTGTACTGTTCAATGTATAAAAAAATGCGAACGATTGGAGAGAACGAATTTGCAGGTGTCTATATGAGAAAATATAGGGGGCGCTGGGGGACCGACGTGCACCACCCTCTTAATAATTTATAGGGATGCGAGCGTATTTATAAAAAATGCATCTGAGATCAACTGGACTTAATAATTTACTCCATATTAATATTAAATAATTGACCAGGCAATGGATGGACAGGTGATATGGTAGAGGAGGTGGGCCCGGTTCAAAGGTCGTTCACCTCCTTCCGATTCCGGACAGATTCCATATGTATACAATAGGGGTACTCAAACAGACCCCAACAATTTCGCACATGTCTCCAGTTTATCAGCTAATTGGGACCATATAATACATGTGCTAACCTAGTTTTTTTTTAAATGACGCCTTCTAATTGGCTCTAATTAATACATGCTCGACCACGTGGTATATGTGCTCTGATGAATTGTACAGTATATATAGAAAATACCGAGTTGAATTGAATTGCATTGATGGTGTTTTGGGATATTTTGTCTATGTATTGCGATTTGTGCTTGAAGTTAATTTCCATCTATATAAGGAATGGTAAAAAAGGGGTTGACGAAAGGGCATTTTAATGGGTTTGATGCGCTTTTGATGGAGTTGGGCGATGAAGAGCGACATTAAAGCAGGCCTGGCGCGTTTATACTTGGGGAGTATTAAGGACATCAAATGGAATTAGGGAGATTTAAAATCGCTCATCGCTCGCCTTAGCGGCGTTTTTAATCCGGAGAAATGAGCCGAGAAACGAAATAAAAATTCAAATTGGAGCCATATAGAGAAGTGGTTAAGCGACGCCATTCAACATGAAAAGAAAAATTTCAAAGTGCAGGCGTTAGAAAATGGGAGCAATTCTCTATGTCGTCTTTATGTTCTGAAATTAAATTTAAATTCGACATAGAAGTAAAGGCGCTTTTCACACTCCTCCTTTCGCTCCCATTTCAAATGAATTGCTTTACTAATGACCGCTAAAGCTGCATTTCATGTTAAAAATCATGATAACCGACGATGGTCGCTGTATTTTATGTTCGGAGAGTTGTTCCAAACCTTTCTGCACATTTAGTTTGGCTAAAGTAGGAAAAATGTTCGTTTAATTTTTTCTACAGGCAATCCGTCGCTGGAACTTTGTCCAAAGGACAACCTCAAGATATATACTACAGATTGAGTTCGGAGCTCATCCTTGAAGCTGTGCTTTAATTGGAAATTTAATTGTATAAATCTATGTGTTCTTGATTTTGCATTTGTTAGTAATACAAACTGGGCATCGCCCACTTACCAAATGGCATATTCTCGCTGACCATGGGATAATAAATTGAACTGAATGCAGATCCGATCCTTGTTTTACGTTGACGTAAGACAACCTGACGTCTGAACCGGGCATACGAGGAGCAATATTTCATATTACATTTCAATTTGCATCATCAATCCATTAGCTTTCATCTCTCGATATTATTTCCATTGTTTAACTGAAAAGATGAAAACTTCAACATTACAAAAAACATTATTATGCACTAATATTATACATTATTTTTGGATGCTGTTATAACTTCCAAATAAACTGCATTCAATAATAAGTTATTTTAACATCAAGAAGTGAAGAGAAGCTGAACTGAATTGAATTCCATTTTTTACAGAATTCCAAACAAAGAACAATGGAATTCCTAAAAGCGCGAGATTAAGAACAGCACGTGCATCTTCATAAAAATGCACGTGACTATGACGTCATGTGTTCGATAATCAAATAAGCACTTTTTTTTAGCTAAGTGCTTTTTATAAATTCTTATTCATGTTTGTAAAGTTGCTTGTATTCACTACAACAGCACTATGAACCAAATTCGTGTTATTCGAGGATATCAAAGTATGTATACCGTATTGAATCTGAATCTCCCCCTCTATATTCCCTTCTCCCTCATTTTTTCCTTCTCCCGTAAGCCCCTCACGACGTAGGAGTAAATAGATTGGCACGAGGGTGAAAGCGTGGGGGTGGGTATAGGTCAAATGTAGCGATAATTGAGTCTTTCCGAATTCAAACTTTTGTAAATCCCCGTTTCGCGTCAATAATATTTAAATTTTGTATCGGATTGGAGCTTTTCGGACATACATAAATTCATCTTCCCCACTTCCATTTTTCATCGCATTTCCCCACCCTTTAAACTGCTCTTGCACAAGAAGGGATAAAAAGCGTTGGACATTGGAGGAGGATTCACAGGTTGGTCAGAAATGCAAACAACAGGGTGCATGGTGAACCCAATTTTCAAATTTGAAACACCCTTTACAATTTACGAGATTGTTCCTGTTTAAAAAAATATCTTATACGCTGTACTTGATTACCTTAATTTACAGAAAAATGAATCGTCAGCCAGTTCGTAAAATTGTATACAATTATCGGTGCTACCAATATAGTCTAACTGGGCAGGCGCTTGAAGGGCCTATTTCAAAGGGGCGCATGTGCTTTAAGGGAGTCTCATATTGTTTAAGCGGAGCCACAGGAAGGGGCCATTCGGGAAGGACGTCACCGAATTACCATCAAAAATTGACCCCCACCCCCTAGCTATCCATATGGTGTCCATTTTAGGCCAGGCGCCCCCCCTCCTTTATTTGTTTTGAAAAGTAGGGTGTCCAGAAAGTTTGTTGGAACATGCAAAGGCCCATCCTAGAAATGTCCAAGCACCCATTCTACCAATTTCACGACACTTTTCCAAATTTTTCTGATTAACAACAATTTCCTGACCTCGAAGGGAAATTCCAGCATAAAATTTTTGTTTAATACAAATTTAGTCATAATTCCCGACTCTCCTGAGGTTTTACAAATTAAAGTACAATTGGGACTGGGGGACACATCTCTTCTTGTGACAATTTCCCATTTCACTGAACTTTAAAACTCGATGAAACAAAAAATCCAAAAACTGAAAACTACTATCATTAGTGGTCATCCATAATGGCTCCCCCTCCTTCCTTCCCCCCTCCTGTCCACATGGTGTCCGCATGCCAGCAGACCCCCCCCCCCTCCCCCCCTCATCACTCCTCTTGAGGACGTTTTCTTTGAATGGCTCCTTATCCTAATCACTTAAATTAACAATTATCAAAAGTCACGCAAACATTCATAGTTAAAACCCGATATCGACATAAAACGTCGAAGGGGAAATCCATTGTAATTTTTTATCACAATTGGGTCCTTCGACGGAGGTTGAGGGGGCGAAGGCCCTCATTGGGAACGCGTATGTAGCGCCCCCTTCAGGCCTCCTTTCGACTATATTTCGTCTCATTTCTTAATGGCTCTTCCTTAGTCAAGGTTGTTGTTGTTGTTTGTAAGTTTGGACATTTGCCAGACGTCCGAGTTGCGACCGAGGTGGAAGGCGGTGTTACCAACGAGCAGAATTGGCCTGGGGCTGAGCGGCGCACGACCGTCACCCCTCGAAATATTCGCCGAATGGGTGACGATGGTATGACAAAAAAACAATAAAAAAACAACAAAAAATGTCACAAAAAAAGCGTCGAAGCAGAGAAATCTACTAAATCCCCTTCTAAGTAGGACGGCGGGGGAACAAACTTTCATGTTCGAGAGTTTTAAAAAAAGCCACATTAAGGGATTTTTCATTTTTCATTTTTCCTTCGCCGTCCTTGACCACCCACCATGGCCGTCCTCCGACGCGTGTCCCATAGACGCACTTCTAGCCCTAAACGAGGTCGTATTACGCTTCAATCTGGAAGTTTGTTCAATTTTTAAAAGTTTTCAATAAAGCCGGGTCTCCACCAACACGTACATGTACGTATAAACACGTTTTTACAAACATATGCAAAACAGTTTGCCCTTCGGGTTTGTTTCAGCCGACATTTTTTAAATATACATTGTAAATATCAAAATTGTACAGCTAATAGACATTTAATAGGTGCACAATTTTGATATTTACATATATTTGCAAAATGGCGGCTGAAACAAACCCGTAGGGCAAACTTTTTTGCATATGTGTGTAAATACTTGTATGTATACGTACATGTACGTCTTGGTGGAGAGCCGGCTTAAGAAACCGGTGGTTGCCTATCTTGTTCTGTCTCCACCATGCATCTTTTGCGAACTGTACTTTCGGTATTTTACCACTACATCTTGAGCCAAGTTTGTGAGAACGAATTCCGGAAAACTCATAAATGCGTTAGGTTTTACTTTAAATGAAAGTAAGTTTTAATATTAGGTCTAGGAATACACCTTTCGGTCCATAGTTAGTGCAGAAGAATTGTGAGCTAATTGTAAGAGAAATTATGCCTGAAATATCGCAATTTTAGGTATCTTCAAATGAGTTGAAGCCCCAGTGGCAGTGTAGCAATGAAATTTTCTCAATAAATGCAGTATTTACTCAAGAAATACGGCATTTTGTCAAGAATTGCACTATTTACTCAAGAAATACAGCATTTTGTCAAGAAATACAGAATTTACTCAAGAGATACAGCATTTTCTCAAAAAATGCACTATTTGCTCAAGAAATACGGTATTTTCTTAAGAAATACTGAATTTTTTCAAGAAATACACTATGTGCTCAAGAAGTATAGTATCTACTCAAGAAATACTGAATTTTTTTCAAGAAATGCACCAGTTTTTATAAAGAAATTCTGAATTTTTTAAAGAAATGCACCAGTTTCTAAAGAAGTATTGAATTTTTAAAGAAATACAGCATTTTATCAATAAATACACCATTTTCTGAAGAAATACAGTATTTTCTCAAGAAATGCTGATTTTCTCAAGAAATACAGAATTTACTCAAGAAATAAACCATTTTCTCAAGCAATACACCATTTGCTCAAGAAAGACTGAATTTTCTCAGGAAATACACCAGTTTATAAAGAAATACTGAATTTCTGAAGAAATACACCAGTTTCTGTAGAAATACACCATTTGCTGAAGAAATATAGTACTTGCTCAAGAAATGTACAGATTTGCTCAAGAAATATTGAATTTACTCAAGAAATACACCATTTTCTCAAGAAATACACCATCCTCTCAAGAAATATACTATGTATTACTTGGTGAATGACCGACCGTAGCGCCATGCGTCGCCGGAACTACATTCTTGCATGATGATGGCGGAATGACGCAGTTGCCTTTTTAATATTCCCGTGTTTTATGGTTGTCAGTTTCAATGTGGCTTAAACAGGTTTTTTTTTATTTTACCAAAAAGTACCATTTTTACAACTCCGTCATTTTATTTTGGAACGCGGTCGCCTGTCCCTTAATAATGTGAATGACCAGTGGCTAACGCCATCTGGCGTCCACCATGGTCTCCATCCATCACATCTTTATTTCTTTCATTTTTTTTAGCTTCAATTCCGTTCCTTCCTCCCCCCCCCCTCCTTTTTGTACCCTCTATCCCTCGTAGCGCCCCCTATGATCAAAACTCTTATTTCGTTTCCCGTCCCCTTTTCCCTCCCCCTTATATTTTTATGAGTGTTTTGAGGTCGGAAGCTGCAGCATCTGTTTATGGTCGAAAATACATTTTTGAAAATTTGAATTGCAGATTTGCATACATGACTTTTTGCGGTCTATATTGCGGTTCATCGCATGAGGGGAGGGGGGAGGAGGGAGGAGAGTGAGGTAGTAAGATGGATATTTTAATGTCGTGCCGAAAATGCATACTTTGCTTGGCCCGACCTTATTTCGGCTTGTTATTTTTTTCCCCCCCTCTTTTGCCACCCCTCCTGTTTGAACCCCCTCCCCTTCACTTATTCTCATGTCCCTCCATCTTGTTACCCCCTGAAGACGACTTTACTGCAAATGCAATATTTGATTTATGTTTTGAGGTTGAAAAAAAAGAGGGAGAGACGTAAAAAAAGGCCTTTACTCCTCGTATACAAACGTAAAATCCTGGTGATAAATAGATGCAAACTCACTTTTCTGTGGCTTCCTTTAAATATTCGCTTTTTGCTTCATTGCTTGTTTCCAGAGATGACCATCACGATAGATGCAACGCCATCTAGCGAGTGTTTCTGCATATCAAATTTTGGTCTCTCTAATTTAAAACATGAGCTGGGTCTCTGGGGACTAGCTCGAGAACGAAATGAAATACTGGAACTGTCAAGGGGCCATTCAAAAAGGACTTCCTCAAGAGGGGGTAGGGGGACTCTGTTGTTGGTATGGGGACACCATGTGGACAGGGGGTGGGAGGGGAAGCCATTATGGACGTCCGCTAATGATGGTATTATTCAATTTTTAGTTTTTCTCAAGTTTTCTCAAATTTTTCTTCAAAATAGTTGAATTTTTAAAACTTCTGGAAATTCGGGAATTCTGCCTAACTTTGTGTTAAACACCAATTTTATGCTCGAATTTCCCTTCGCGGTCAGGAAATTTCCGATAATTAGAAAAATCTGGACAAAATGTCATGGAATTTCCAGCGAGACGGGTGCTTGGAACTTTATAGGATGGGACTTTGTGTGTTCCAACAAATTTTCTGGATACCTTACATTTCCAAAAAAAAAAATGACGTCTATGAGGAGGGGGAGGGGGAGGGGAGAAAGAGGTCTTGGGCAAAATGGACACTAGTTGGACAGGGGGTGGGGAAGTGTCGATTTTTTAAGGAATTTAGGGGACTTCCTTTTTGAATGACCCCCAATCGAAAGAATGTCCTCTGTGTTTGCCACCAACCACTTCATATACCAAAACAACGACCAATATTTAGATTATATTGTTAATGACTTCTCTGGAATTAAGGCCAGATTTAAAAGGATATTTTGTTTCCCGCCAATGTTAACCAAGCTGGACGACAACACCTCAGGCGCTATTTGACGTACATTTTTGGTTTTGAAGGATTAGATTAAACTGGTTTTACTCGTTACTAACGAAGAGATCTAAAATAAGCCAATGATAAGTAATGTCAGTAATGTGAAAACATATTTTCCAAACTTGGACATAATCTATCGATGGGGACATGGGGTGCTGTTTGCCGAATGGTGGCAACGTGATCACACTATGGCCCATGTCGTCAATGAAGATTCGTTTTGATTGTCTGAAAATGAAAATTGAACACTGGCAGTATATCCAGGAAGAAGCCATCTTTTATTGAATTGAAGCACGCTTGCAGATTTTCTTGTGGTGCAATACATGGATCAAAGTTTTCCTCAAGATGTCCTCTTTTGAACTCAAACGACTTGACCACATTTTAGAAATAGCATACTAAAAATTCGGATGTGACCGGAGGGTAGTTAACCGGAAAAAAAGGATAATTGCAAATACTTGTCTCTATACTTATATGTATAAACGACCTTCCGTCCGTCCCCCTTCTCCCCCTCCCCTTCCTTTGGTATTTGGAAAAACAACATTGTTTGTATTGTGCTACTTAAAATAAGTGTACTTATCAAGTTTCAACAATAATTAGTTTAATATATAATACAACAAATACATTTTAATATTTGGGGCCCCCAGCCATCGTTTGCCGGGGCAGCTACACCACTGGGTAGGGGTCTGCTACCATGTGGACAGGAGAGAGGGAGGGGGAAGCCAATATGGACGTCCACTAATGACGGTATTTTTCAGCTTTTGGTTTTTCTGTTCAAATTAGTTTGAAAAAGTCAGTTTGAGGGCCAACCGAATATGAATGTGTCCATAGTCAATTTTTGAAGGAATTTCTAGGGCCCTTTGTGACTATCCCAGTAATCGTTTGCTGAGCAGGTTTGAATTTTATCCTAATTTGGTCCGCTTAGAGTTTGAGAGAACGCAAATCGGCGTGGTTTTAAAGAGTTGAAATTGACCAGCGCTATGACGCTCGCCTTTTTCAAGGTGCTCTTGTGCGTGGTCAGTTGTGTGGAATTTCTTTTTAATCGTTTGTCCTCATTTCTTGTTAATGTCGTCGTTTAAAAACTCGTGTCGCTCGCAAGTATCACGCCATCTCTCGGATTAAACTTGCAAATGAGCGATGATGCAACGACGCTTTTCGTGCATTACGCGTTCGTGTGGCGTAATTAAGAAGCGACCGTGCGGACGGAATTATTCAAAAGGCAAACTTACCTCGTTTTTGCTGCTTTCGAGGGTTTCTTTCAGGGAGGGAATATACTACCCCCGTATATCGAAGCCTCTCCATAATAATTCCTTTTTGGGGGATTTCCTGCAAAGTTGGTTTTATTGTGTGTGCTTTTTTTCAGCTGAAATTTTGTATATAATGTCTGATACCGTGTTTACACTTGTCTATATAGATATTAGTTAGCCTTAATCCTATTCCAACCCTCATCACTCCCTTATAGACGTCCTTAATTTTTCTTAATAGTAGGGTGTCCAGAAAATTTGACGGAACCATCCTATAAATTTCCAAGCACCCGTCTCGCTACTAATTCCACCACATTTTCCCCCAGATTTTTCAGATAAAATTCGCATAAAATTCGTGTTTAACATAAAGTTGGGCATAAATCCCGACTTTCCCGAAGTTTTAAAAATCCAAGCACATTCGGGACTGGGGAAATACTGTCCATTTTCACTTTCACTGACTTTTTAAAACGCAATTAAACAGGAAATCCAAAAACTGATCGAGAGCTCCTGGATGTGAATTTCAAATCTTCTTACCTTTAGCTGTTCTTGACAAATGTCTAAATCTTACTTTACTTTTAAAAACGTTTATTTATGCTAATTTTCAGATAAGCAATGCAAGAACTAAGCAGAAACGTCCTAACATTCAAAACGATCTTTTCAACTCAGGAAAGAACAGTCAAAATTCGAAATTCTAGAATTTAGAACGTCAAAATAGAAAAAGAACTTTTGCATGTGCAACCTTCACGTGCTACTACTGCACATGCAAAAGTTCTAAACCACATTTACACGAAATTATATCGTACTTATTCTTGTGGGTTAATTTGAGGGGGTGGTCGGGTGGGCCATTTTCGATAAAACAGTTAAAATTGATATGTGTCCGTCGTAGAAGGGCTATTAAGATTTTTTCCCTAGCTGCCCAGCTAGTGCATAATGACCCACAATGTATATGTTTAGGACTGTCCGCCCAGTGCATTGTTTTATATTTCCACCCAATATATCTTCGGGTGAAAGAAAGCAATTAGGCGAAAGACAAAGAGACCTTAAATTAATAAAACGCAACGCGGGGAGTATTACCGAGGGTGGGGGTCTCTTCCCGCGGGGTCACCGGCTCTGCGGGTGGTCCTCCTACCTCTCGTTACGTGAGGAATTAACGCATTAGGCCATTCATAAACATGAGAGAGGTTGCTCACCGTCATACAACTTGGAATTTACTAGTGGGTGATGGTGCCAAAATTCAGCGCTAAACGTGGATTATTTGTCCACTATAACTGCCCTGACAATCATTCAAGCTGCTAAAGACTAATATTTGTGACATTCTGAGTATTTCTTATAAATTCGTCTTTATAAATCTACAATAATGAGCTTAACATATAATCCAACTAATCCATTTGAATACATTGGGTGCCCCATTGGCGCCCCCTAGCCACCGGCAGGACTCCCCTCCCCCGCTACACCACTGCCAAGGCCGTTTATGTGATCACATTTCGGGGGGGGGGGGATAAAACATTTGGGGGGGATATGGTCCAAAATCGCGCAAAATTGACGGATTCAGGTTAAAAATTGGCGGATTCTGGTTGAAATTTGTAAAATTATCGGATTTCGGGGGGGGGGAGATCTATCCCCAATATCCCCCATATATACGGCCTTGACGACTGCCCACGATTATACCTCCCAGACCAAGACGGAAAGGCCATTTGGCCTGTGTCCCATGATTTTGAGGGGCCTACTTCTCGTAGCAGATTTAAAGAGGGTCACTTTGGCAGTGACTTACCCAAGGCATCATTCAATATGAGTACAATAAGTGAAATTTTATGTTAAAATATTTTCTGCTTAGTGAATGTTGGTCGAAATGGGCCTATTATCCGCCTTACCCAGGGCCTATATGTTGCGTGATAACCTAATGCAGATAATTAAACATGTAGATGGCGCCTTCTTCAGCATTCTGATGCACACCTCTCAACTATCGGACACCTTGTAAAAATCCTTTTCTCCCTCCTCAATGTCCATTTTCCTCCGTGTTCATCTCCCCTCTCTTTGACCTTTCACCTTTTACCCACTTTCTCATCAGTGCATTTAGTGAATTGCAGGGGGAGGGGGAATTGGTCGTCGGTCCTACATTTCGCCTTATATCCATACGTTTGTTTGTTTGTTTGTGTTATACAACATTTGTATTGAAATATTTTGTAAATATGGGAATGACCGAAAGCGCCTGCTTTGCATAATCCCCGGTATGACCACTTTGGTCAAATGAAACGACTGCGGCATTCCGGATGAATGGGGGATAATAATGCCCTCATCCCACCCCATCCTCCGCTTTGCTAATGGACCACGAAGTCGCCGCTCCCTCGCACATTTTGCGCGTTGCACGATGGGATACCTGTTTCAGCACTAAGCACATAAACAATGTTTGTGTTCCTAGAAGAATTTTTCACTTTTGTAATACTTTTGTTTTATACAAAAAATGTCTAAATTTGACTTAGGGACCATCCAAAAATTGAGCTCCCCCTCCTAGCCTCCCCCTTCAGGGACGTCCTTAATTTTTTTGAAAAGTAGGGTGTCCAGAAATTGTGTTGGAACATACAAAGGCACATCCTATAAATTTTCAAGCACCCGTCTCGCTACCAATTCCACGACATTTTTCCAGCTTTTTCTGATTAACGGAAATTTCCTAACATCGAAGGGAAATTCCAGCATAAAATTGGTGTTTAACACACATTTAAGTATAATTCCCGACGTTTTAAAAATTAAAGTGCATTTGGGACTGGGGCCACATTTCTTCCGGTTTCCATTTTCCCTTTCATCAATGATCTTTAAAACTCAATTAACAGAAAATCCAAAAACTGAAAAATATTATCATATCCCCCAAGTTTCCAATGGTTAAAAACAAGAAAATAATTTCTAAAATCTCCCGTGGCATAAATAATACACAGAAGGGGAAAATGTTACTTTTCCCAAAGCATAGAATTGTTTTCATTTTATGCATAAGCTTTATTACTCTTTGTATGAAAATATAATTAATTACAATAAGTCAGATAAAGTACATATGTGTGCTTTGCTTTCGAAAATTTTTCACAACGAAAAGTACGTGCGTTGGACTCATAATTCCAAAATTACTTAAGATAAAAAAGTAAAGTGTACAAACATCTATTTGCCCAAACGCATTTCCCAAGCAAGATTGCTATATATGTAGTATCAGCAGTTAATTTTTATACTATGTTGTTCCTGTAAGGATGAATTTGTTATCATAATCTAATTTCGCTAATTTTTTTTTTCATTTCTTGTAGGATCCCTCATCATGGCCCGTTGCACGGCAGCTCTTTGAGTCCAAATTTCATGAAGGAAGCCAACGCTGGGATCATTGGCTCAGACGGATTCCAAAGAGAAAACTGGTGAGTCCTAGGTGAAAACCATCCATTATTAGCCCGGGTTTAAATAAAACTCTCCACGATATTCCCTATTTGGGAGACCGTATTTTGGGGAAAGGTATTGCAAAAATACAAAGAAGTCAACCTTTCCTGACAGATTTTGCACTGATATGAGTATCAATGAGTATTTAGACGTGCCTCGTCGTGAAGTACATTCTCGGATAAAGTATTGTTGATAGTCACATTTTGTTTGTTTGTTGAAACACGTTTCTACAAACATGTTTGCAGAGACATGACCCTGAAGCCCATATGCAAACAGGTTTGCAGAGACATGTCACTGAAGCATGTATAAAACATGTTTGCAGAGTCTTGCCCCTGAAACATGTATGCAACAATGTTTGCAGAGACATGTCCCTGAAACACGTATAAAACATGTTTGCAGAGTCATGTCCCTGAAACACGTATGCAAACATGTTTACAGAGACATGTCCCTGAAACACGTATAAATATGTTGCCCCTGAGACATGTATACAAACGGGTTTGCAGAGACATGTCCCTGAAGCATGTATGAAAACAGGTTTGCAGAGACATGTCCCTGAAACACGCATAAAAACATGTTTGCAGAGATTTGTCCCTGAATCACGTTTACAAACATGTTTGCAGAGATTTGCCCCTGAAGCCCGTATGAAAACAGGTTTGCAGAGACATGTCACTGAAGAATGTATAAAACATGCTTGCAGAGACTTGCCCCTGAAACACGTATGACAAGCAGGTCTACGCCGTTAGTTCGCAGTTTATGCGTGTGAACCACCCCATTGAAACCCATGCCCCTCGGGACTACGGGTGGCGTTTCTCTGCGAAAAATTGACGGGAACCGGACGTCTGAGGTCACATCGGAAAATGTACCAGTATCCCACCTTGCCAGACCACACAGAATCGTGGTAAACCCCTCATTGTCTATAACTAGGACCCAATCTGCGACTTAGACGAATTTAAAACCGAGTGAGTTGTAGCCGCCGGTGAACAGAATCGTTTCGGGTATGGACTTGGGCCGAAAGGTCAAGGGGTATCGACCTCTCTTTTTCCCTTTTTCCGGGCCCAGGTCGGTGTGCCTCATCACGAATTTCGACGGCGTCTGCCGAGTGCGTGGCTAGATTTCGGAAGCGGGAATCTCGTCCTCCCTCCTCATCTTTTGTGCGTTCGCATCCGTCTGTGCCTCGCATACTGATCTGCACGAAAACATAATAGTCATCATCAACCGCTGCCTTATCCCCCCCCCCTCCCCCCTCCCTCCCTCTATCCCCCGCGTGATTGTGCTGCAATGCATGTATGCCACGTTATTCCGCGAATGGATGTAGAAATCCACTTTTGCACTTGGCTTCGTTTCGCATTCAGGACACACTTTCGATCCTAGAGCTTTTCTTGCCGAGATCCACGTTGGCAGCTTTTTCAGTCTTGCTTCGGGATGGATTAGCCGAGGCGAAGGGGGAGGCACGTGGGAGGGAGGGGCAAAGGGCTTTATGTACCCACCACCGGCATCCAAAAAGTGCGCTCCAAGTTGCTATATATATATATGGGTCCGTTTACACACATCAGTTCCATCAGTGTCAGTCAAGAAAAATAGCAGACTTGGGCAAATTGTACTCATGATTAAGAGTATCGGTAAAATCTTACTCTATAGTATAAGTAGAGTGCATGTAATCGGTAGTCGTATGAAGTGAGCATTCAAACTTGGGCAAATTGTACTCATGAGTAGAGCACTGATTACGAGTACCTTCGAATCCTATTCTATAGAATAAGTAGAGTTCATGTAATCAGTAGTTATATGAAATGAGTAATAAAACTTTGGCAACTATGTACTCATGTGCAGAAGTACTAATAACGAGTACCGGTGGAATCATGAGTTGTAGCATATCAGACTTGGGTAATTTGTACTCATGAGTAGGAGTACTGATTATGATTGCAATGGAATCATACTCTATAGTACAAGTCGAGGACATGTAGTCAGTAGTCGTTTGAAATGAGTATTCAAGTTTGGGCAAATTGTATTTTTGAGTAGGAGTACTGATTACGAGTACCAGTGGAATCGTACTCCATACTTATCAGTTGTAGCGTAATTAGATTTGGGTAATTTGTACTCATGAGTAGGAGTACTGATTACGATTGCAATGGAATAATACTCTATAGTATAAGTCGAGTACATGTAGTCAGTATAGTCGTATGAAATGAGTATTCAAATTTGGGCAAATTGTATTTTTGAGTAGGAGTACTGATTACGAGTACCAGTGGAATCATACTCCATACTTATCAATTGTAGCGTAATTAGACTTGGGTAATTTGTACTCATGAGTAGGAGTACTGATTACGATTGCAATGGAATCATACTCTATAGTATATAGAGTACATGTAATCAGTTGTCATATGAAATGAGTAATCAAACTTTAACAACTATGTACTCATGTGCAGAAGTACTGATTACGAGTACCGGTGGAATCATGAGTTATAGCATATCAGACTTGGGTAATTTGTACTCATGAGTAGGAGTACTGATTACGATTGCAATGGAATCATACTCTATAGTATAAGTCGAGTACATGTAGTCAGTAGTTATATGAAATGAGTAATCAAACTTTGGCAACTATGTACTCATGTGCAGAAGTACTGATTACGAGTACCGTTGGAATCCTACTCCATAGTATGAGTTGTAGCTTAATCAGACTTGAGTAATTTGTACTCATGAGTAGGAGTACTGATTACATATGCATAACAAAGTAAGTGCTGCCACCAGGGACAACATGATGGATTCAGTGGTCAACATAAAACAACGTCAATTTCGATAAAGATTGGTGGTGCATGGGTCAAGAGCCCCTTTACTTTTCTCTATATACAATTGTCGAATCGGAGTCCGGCGCCACCTAGCGAGAGGTCCGTGCCTCGATTACCTAAATATATAACAATGAACTGCTGCTGTAATGCACATGTATAGGCAAACGCACGGAAATAAAAGCAGGAGTTACTGCGAGAGTTGATGACGGAACGTGATCGAGATGTCAATTGCTAATTTGCGGCTGCGTGAGCCTCGTTCCCATTGGTCGTTCGTCGACGCGGTGCCAGAGAACGACTTAACTTTTAGATGAAGAACGCGAAATTAGCATAATGGCGCTGAAACCGCGATCGCTTTCATTTACGCAATTCCCTTTTAAGTTTGGCGCCCAAAAATGAATAATTAATTGAACGGTTGGCGAGGGGGGAATAGTGGTGGCAATGAGTGGATCAAACGCTCTACTAAGGTTTCTCACTCATAATATTCTCCTTATTCCGGTTTTAGCGCCATCTAGCGGAGTACGCAGTTTTCACAGCTGAACGATGGTCCTCTTTGACCACTCCTATCTTTCGTGTAATTAGTTTTTAACAAACATCCAGATGTTTTTAAGTCAGATGTAGTAGACAACGATGTTTCCAAGTTGCTAGATACATGTATCCGGCGATTACCGCGCATGGACTGTACATGGGCCACTCTAGCGATTCCAACCCCCATACCACAGTTGCTCAAATCGCATGAGCTTGAGACCGGCCTTTGTCTCAAGTCTCATATGCACACAAAATTGCCGAGACGAGCTCAAGACAGCCAAATGTAAGGCATATTCCACAGTTTAGCGTAAATTCAGTTAAAGTTCAGTTTCACAATGATGTCTAAGTCGCTACTGACGTAGGAGAATTCTCCTGAAAATGGGTACGACCTCCCCCCCTACCACATGGCATTTATTTGCTGACTGTAGGGTACTGAGTTGAATTGAATTGGCAAACAAACTGAAGCCCAAGCTTTGCCTCTTCTAAGCTGCATCTCAAGCTTAAGATAAAGTTTGAGATGACACCCTTACCCGTACCACAGTTACTCAAATCAATTGAACTTGGGACTGATCTGTGTCTCAAGTCCCAGAATCATACCACAGTTGCACAGAAAAATGGCCAAGACGAGCTCAAGACTGCGACAAGACAGCCAAATACGTATAAAGCCCGTACCACAGTTGCTCACCAAATTGCAGCTCTAGCTTGGCTTCTTCTAAGTTTCATCTCAAGCTTATAAACTAAAGCTTGAGTCTCATTTGTCTGTCTTGTCACAGTCTTGAGCTCGTCTTGGCCATTTTTCTGTGCAACTGTGGTATGCTGCTGGGATTTGAAGTTCAGCTAAGTCTCAAGCTCATGCGATTTGAGCAACTGTGGTATATATACGGGGGTGAGACTCTCAAGTTTGAGTTTAAGCTTGAGATGAAGTTCAGAAGAGGCCAATCTTCTTGAGCTACAGTTTGGTGAGTAACTGCGGTATACGGGCTTGAGGTTCACATTTTGGTTGTCTCGAGCTCTTACATGTGAGACTTGAGACACAGCTCAGTCTCAAGCTCATGCGATTTGGGCAACTGTGGTATGGGGGATCAGTGATTCATTCCATGTTAAAAGTCATGTTTGGCTTACATTTTAAGTATTAATATTACAATTGTACATGGTTCGTCGGATAATTTTCTCGATAATTATTTGGCGTTCCACGAGGGGATTCATCGACTTTCCACATAAACGCTGTTTTTTAATGGATGTTTTTCCGAGCAAGAGCGCCACCTGTTTTTGATCGTCCTAACCCATAACAGTTAAACTCCTTAATTGTCGTTTTCTTTTTAGCACTTTGCCGGGTGCTGCACGCGGCGTGCCAATTTACAAATTAGCGCCTCTTCCTCCTCCTCCTCCTCCTCCTGTACCACCACGTCGTCTTCTTCCTCCTCCTCCTCCTCCTCGCCACCCTTTTTCATATGCAAATTGACGTGAATGCACGCGTGCTAGTAACACGTGGCAATCATGGCGCGTCTAAGTCGCCGCACGCACTTTGAACACCTTCATAAATATTTGATTCCGAATTAACCCTAAAAGCGCCCGGGATGCTGAAAAGATGAAGAACGTGTTGGCCGCCCTAATTCCTTAATTCCTCTCCCCCGCTCGTATGATAGGGGGTGGAGGGGAGGGACACATTAGACACGAGGGGGAGAGATAGACGCGGTTTTAGATAAAATAAAATAAAAAATGACCGAAATAATGGGATTACGCGTCAGCCGCTCATTTGCCCCCCTGTGCGGGCGCTGAAATAACTGTTTAAATTTAGGAGAATAATTAGAAAAATGCGAAGGGGGGAAAAGAAGATGGAATTGAGATGCAGGGAGACAAAGGGGGGAGGGGCAATTAAAAACGCACGGGCGACACTTTTCTCCAAATTGCGATATCATCGTAAAACATAAGACGATCATCAGCATCATCAACTCGAAGAGGGGGAATTTGCTTCAGAAAATATTTTTTGTAAAAAAGCGTGAAAAAACGCAGTCGTCCTCATTACGGAACTTGGTTCGGTGTTGCGTTTATTTACGGGCCACCCTGTAAATCCCCTCGAATTCCCTTTCAATGGGTAAATTTGCAAAGACACTCCCAGTCAAACAAAAAAAGATTAAATAAAAATAAAAATTGTTTAAAATAACTTAACAAATCCGCAAGGGGCTTCGCTCGTCGTTTTTCATTTTAAAATAGTAGATTTTTTTAAATTAAATTATTATTTGAATTTTTGCACTCACAACTTGCCTATCTCA
>JAQGAE010001826.1:0-20583 GCA_034696685.1 Julus scandinavius
CGGTATTGTCTAAATCGCGTTAAATTTGTTCAACTGGTGAAAACGTTCGGTGTAAAATATTCGCATTTTTCAGGTACAGGTGCAATTCCAAAAAAAGTACGGTATTGTCTAAATCGCGTTAAATTTGTTCAACTGGTGAAAACGTTCTATGTAAAATATTCGCATTTTTCAGGTACAGGTGCAATTCCAAAAAAAGTACGGTATTGTCTAAATCGCGTTAAATTTGTTCAACTGGTGAAAACGTTCGGTGTAAAATATTCGCATTTTTCAGGTACGGGTGCAATTCCAAAAAAAGAACGGTTTTGTTCACCGTTACCTAGACTCATCAGGCACATGTATATTTCGAAAAAATGACGTGATTTTATGTGCTAAATCTCTCTATTAGTGACAGTAACAGCCTATAACATATTCATACAACAACATTATCATTTGACGACATCACGTGTTCGCCCTCGAACTCAACGCAGCGCCATCTCTCGGCGCACTTCGCAACGTTGGAAGAGGGGGATAACAGTATAGAGCAGACACACTGTAATATGGCAATGCCTAGGTCTGTATAAGTAAATTAGGTGCCAAAATGGCTGCCTGACTGTTGATAGCAAAAAAAAGCTAATTAAGGCAGTTGTTTCCTCTCCTAAATCGATAAACAACATGCAGGTAAGCACTGCCAAAGTGAAACAAGGGGGTGGGAATAAGAAGGGGCAAAAGGGGGGGGGGAATGACGAGGGGCCTAGGGCAGGTGGGAATAAAAAGCATATTTAAGAAAACGATAGTTGTTTGATTAATATTATCCATATTTATGTGCGTGCGTCTGTAGGATGATAAACCCACCTTGAGGGGAGGGTGGTGTGCAATGCAGAGGGGGAAGGAGGAGGGGGGACACCAATAAGAAATTAACACTCCTTAATTAGCATTTTATCGACTGGCAACATCATGGCAACTCAACATTAGTTGTGCAAATCGCCAATGAATTCATTGAACCAGTTGTATTCAAAATGGCGGCCAATTACTTCAAATAAGGAAACCCTCGGGAGATCAGCCAGCCTGTGAGGTTTAAACTAGGGGTAGGGGCAAATCTGAAAGTGCAGTGTTCTTTTTTATAAAACCCATGTTCAGCTTTAAAAACATCAAAACTGTAATTTTATGGTTCCTCTAGATGATTCAAGAAAACTGTTGTTTGCAATAAACTTCTTTCTCTGTGTACATTTCATCCCATACAGCAGATGGTTTGGCCTTGAGCAAGGATGTGGTGTCGTGCCACTTTGCCGACAGCCCACTGTCACTTCGCCGACACGCAATTTGGGTTAGGTTAGGGCATGTTAGACAAAAACTGGGTTCAAATAACATTATGATAAAATACGGCGAAGTGGGTTGTGGGAAAAATGGAAATTAGCAGTAAAAGTGTCGAAATAACTGTCGGCGAAGTGGGTTGCAGGGAAAATAGAAATTAGCGGTAAAAAGGAAGAAATAACTGTCGGCGAAGTGGGTTGTGGAAAAAATAGAAATTAGCAGTAAGAGGCGAAAAACTGTCGGCGAAGCGAGTTGTCGGCAAAAATGGAAATTAGCGGTAAAGTGTAAATTAGCGGTGAAATAACTGTCGGCGAAGTAGGTTGTCGAAAAAAATGGAAATTAGCGGTAAGAGGTGAAATAACTGTCGGCGAAGTGGGTTGTCAGCAAAATGCAAATTAGCGGTAAGAGGCGAAAAAACTGTCGGCGAAGCGGGTTGTCGGCAAAAATGGAAATTAGCGGTAAAGTGTAAATTAGCGGTGAAATAACTGTCGGCGAAGTGGGTTGTCGAAAAAAATGGAAATTAGCGATAAAAGAAGCGAAATAACTGTCGGCGAAGTGGGTTGTCGGCAAAATGTAAGTTAGCGGTAAAAGGAGCGAAATGAATGTCGGCAAAAAGGAAATTAGCGGTAAAAGGAGCGAAATGATTGTAGGCAAAATGGAAATTAGCGGTAAAAGGAGCGAAATAACTGTCGGCGAAGTGGGTTGCCAGCAAAATGGAAAACATAGGAAAAAGGGACGAAATAACTGTCGGCGAAGTGGGTTAATGGCAAAATGGAAATAATCGGAAAAAGGGGCGAAATAACTGTCGGCGAAGTGGGTTGTCGGCAAAGTGCAGCTACCCCTAAGATATATACCTTACTTATGTTGCAGTGTAGATGAATTTCGTAATAAAAAAAATATAAGCCCCCACCCTAACCCAACGAGGAACAAAAATGAATTCAATGACCTATATCGTACAATTATTTCTGGTTTTCAAAAACGGGGGGTCAAAGGTCATCAACACCCCAAAATTAACAGCAAACATAACACGATTCCGGTTCAGTTTTTTACGCGATCCATTACAAAAAGTGCCCTTCAACCCGGCACAACTTTAGGCGGGAGAGACAAAGGTCGAAGGCCAAAGTTTTCAAACTTTCACTTGACGGGGTCTGTTTTTTGGCACTTTACTTCCTTCTCCCCTCCCGTCCAAAGATAGCATTGAAAAATACAAAAAAAAAAAATACATGCGAGTTGTGTTTTGATAAGATAGCCCAGAATGTCTGTATAAAAAGCAAAAAGAGTTTGGGGAGGGAGTGCAATGAGTTGATTAGTGGGCCCTGAAACTAAACAAGGCGCTCATTCTTCAATGAGTTGGTTACATGAGACCGAAAAAAAAAATCTGGCTGAACAAATTCTCTTCACCCTCCCAAAAAACTCAACCTTGATACAGACAACCTACAAAAGATAGCGACTAAAAAATTGATAAAAAAGGGTAAACAGAATATGTGGATAACCGGGTGAAATTATTGGAGCGACTGTTATGATTCGCAGGGGCGAATAAAAGGCTTAGGTGGAGTTGGGGTTTTTTTTTGTGCAACTATTGTTTTAAACATTCCGGAAGTGGCCTACTGCCATTATTTGCTACAAATTATATAAAGACTATGGTACTCTTGACTATTAATACTATACTAATACTATACAAGTCGTTCCATTCATGTAATGTTTTTTTACTAACTTAATCCGTTTCTCTACCCTGTTCTTAAATCGAAAAGTTCTTAAACCGAAAAGTTCGTTAACCGAATCAATTTTTCCCATTGCAAATAATGTAAATAAAAATAATGCGTTTTTTGTCCTAGAATTTTTTTAACATGTTATGGCTTTATGTGTGGAAATAATACAGAAAGGAAATAATAGAGTGATATTAGAAGAAAGCTGTTTAATACATCCATGATTTTCAACATTATAAGAAATTAAGACACCCACGTGGTGTTGTCATGCTGACGTCATCTTCTTTCGCAGATTCTGTTTAAGAAATTTACTTTAACAAACATTGTTTCCATTAGGAAAATTTGTATTATTCTACTCTATTCTGTTATTAATTTTATGATTTAAGTCTGAAATTGACGTCATCAATTGCATCTGCAATTGGCGTGGATAAAACAAGAGACCAACTTTTGCCATATTTGCAATTGAGGCTATATTTTTAAACTAATATCGATTTTAATTTAAATCCTTGGAAATTATAACATTTTCGATGTAACCTGTATTTAGTAAAACTTATTAGTAACAAAGACGTTCTGCTGAAACTAGTAACACAATTGCAGAAACTCGGACCTTTGATCGGTAGTCCAGAGAAATGTGTTCGTAAACTGAACCATCGTTCGTCAAGCGAAACAACACGTGGTGTTCGTAAACCGAGGTTCCACTGCATTTACATTTTTTTATATTAACTGAGCTTTGGTTAGACAACTGTTGCTTAAGTTCACCGATTAAAGATTTTTGAAATATCGTCCCACTTTGCCGACAAATTGTTCCCATCTCGCCGACAACCCATTAAGATCCTCGATTATTAAAATATCGTAAAATAATAGACAATTTAGTTGGCGAGATGGGTTTGCCTAACAGGATGGATAATGTTCATCCGAAATTTTTATAAAAGCAATCATGCATCCTTTGGTTAACAATTTAATCCCAGCATAGCTCATTTAAAAAAAAAAGTGATGAAATTTTCACCTATAACTTCAGAAATTCACGCATACCATGATGATCAAACTTTCTCATTTCCAGGTATAGTTTTTCCCACGATCAACATGTTTAAAAATTGTTGATAAATCACAGCGCACTTAATTAAACCGATTAAAACCGAGCAGAGCATAATAAAATAATCTGAAAACAAAGACCTGTTCCCTTACCTGGAAATTTCACACACAGGCCTAGAAATATATTTGATATGGGCCTGGCCCTAGAATTACTTAATCAAAATCCCATAATCCCCAATTTTCCAGGAAAAATATCACGGGTGGTGCCTAAAGAAATTCAGGTTGCCCTTAATGCCCCACAGGTGGTCACGCTTTTTAACCAGCTAGAGAGGGAAATAGTTCTGAGCCCTGCCAAACTACCAAAATGTACGAGTTAATTAATTGTGCCTATAAAACGTAATTAATTGAGCGACGTAAGTTATATTTATGACACCCGAGTGTGAATAGCAGACCCGCAATAACATTATTTCTGATAGGGAGGACCCTAGAGAATAGGGGGGGGGGGGGAAAAACAATCTTAAGAATGTTCTTAAAAAGGAGGCCTAAAAAACTAGTTTGAAATCGACCTTCCCCCCTCCTAGTTTATTTTTTAGGGCAACTCAAGGGGCAAATGGCCCACACAACCCTCCCCTATACAGGTGAAATGAACCTCTCCGTCCCAGGGACGTAGACAGTCACAACAAGTGTTTTTTTACGAGCTGGGTTTCGACCTTTTTGGGCAGGATGGCCCGGGGTACACTGTGCCCGCTCCCCCTCAACACAACCTTAATAGACCCCCTAAAAATCAATCCCAATTTTTTTTTTTTTTTTTTTTTTTTGAAAGGCAGCAAAAAAAAAAAAAAATGTTCAATGGGCCGAGAATGCATTTTTTTTCCACCCGGGGGTCTAGGGTGGCTCCCCATCCCCCAAATTGAGGAGAGGGAATCCACGATGGCCCTAAGGTAGTACAGATGCCCATCGAGGGCAGAGGGGAGTCCGGCAATAAACGTGTCCGAAATTAAGGGAGACACTGACCGTTCATTTGCTGTGATTGATTCGTTGAGACACCAGAAGAATTCTTAGGCAAACATGCTCGGGGGACGCATTTTTCCCTCTGTAAACTGGCCTAGTTTTGTCCACCATTAGTCCGAGGAGGCTATTTGCCCGCCCTCACGGTTAAGGGACTCAAATTTCACGTGTTATGTACCTACCCTAAGCGTTTCAAATGCCAATGGGAAGTCAGTTCAAATGTCTGGAACAATTTCTTCTCTTTATTTATAAATGAGAAATGACAGCTTTGCCTGATTTACTGACGTCCCCAAGATGACAATAACGACGAGGGAACACACTTTTTCGGAATTAATAATTTGGGCAATATTTCACAATCGGCAACAGGTCCTGTGTAAAGTTCTTGCACCAAAATTTCATGATCATCCTGGTAAAAAAACCAGAGATTTCTATTGTTATTTGGAACGTTGTTTTCTATTGGAATCAATGGAAAATTTCTATTGGTTTCAATTGGTTTCTATTGTTTTCTATTGTTCAGTTAAAACAGCCAAACCATAGAAGTCAATAAAAGCCAATAGAAGTCAATATAAACCAATAGAAGTCAATATAGGAACCATAGAAAACAATTAAAACCAATAAAGTGTCCAAACAACAATAGAAACCAATAGAAATCTTTATTGTTTTCTATTGTTTTCTATTGTTCAGTTAATACAGCCAAACCATAGAAGTCAATAGAAGCAAATAGAAGTCAATATAGGAACCATAGAAAACAATTAAACCCAACAAAGTGTCCAAAAAACAATAGAAACCAATAGAAATCTTTATTGTTTTCTATTGTTTTCTATTGTTCAGTTAATACAGTCAAACCATAGAAGTCAATAGTAGCCAATAGAAGTCAATATAGGAACCATAGAAAACAATTAAAACCAATAAAGTGTTCAAATAACAATAAAAACCAATAGAAATCTTTATTGGTTTCTATTGGTTTTTTCACCAGGGCAAGTACTCATTCCTTACATTTTTCAAGGACCCAAAAGTGATTAACACTATTTTTGTCGAGAAAATTTCTTGGGGAATTTTTGAATAAATTTTTAAAAATTAAGTTTGTTGTTGTTGCTATATAACAGACTTTTTTGAGATGATACAAATTTTTACCGAATTTTAAGGCTGTTCAAGCAGGATTTCCCCACAAATAAAATGTTTAACTTTCCTGACTTTTCCAGGTTTAAGAAAAATTTCCCTGATGAGAAAAATTGGAGTTTTACCACAGAAAATCATGTGCTCATGTGCGCATGCTCTGTTGAACGGTCAAATTCGGCGTTCAATTAACGTTTAGCATGCAATTTGACGGAAGGGCTCTGTCCCATGTAAAAGTTTACATCCGTCATGCGCAGACTGTCTAAATCACGTTAAATTTGTTCAACCGGTGAAAACGTTCTATGTAAAACATTCAAATTTTTCATGTACAAGTGCAATTCCATAAAAAAAAAAAAAATACGGTTTTGTTCACTGTTACCCAGACATGTGTATTTCGAAAAAATGATGTCAACATCAACAGTGATTTTTTGTGCTAAATCTCTCTAATATTCCAAAATAGGGCGAACCAGATTTGGGTAGCCAGTTTCCGCTACATGTTTCACACATTCTCCAAACTTGCCGAAAACAAAACTATACTCTTTTTATTCACCCTGTATACTCCGTCACTTCCTATTTAAAATAGAAATGGAGGGTTCTAGTCAATAGCCGGCTTAGTTTGAAATCATTTCCCGTTTTAATTTGATAGAGTAGAGCATTTTCGCCTCATTTCAAAGCAGGCCCTCAAATTGATTCGATATCGATATTTCCAGGGTATCAACATTGATTTCACCAAATAGGCCTACTTTTTTTTATCCCCTGGCAGCAGTGATCTTTACAGTCGGCTGCGTTTCCCACACGAGTTTAGACATAATGTAGTTTTATATCAATACTTCGACTAGGAAAAAGAAACTTTTCAGCCACGCAAACCCCAGTATTTTTTTTGTATGCCTTTATCCCCCTCCCAGTTAGCGTGTATCTATTTATTCATAATAAATTAGCGCTTGGGCTGCATCTTCCACATACACACACTTTGTCCCTAGACTAGGAATGCAGACAAATAAACGACTAGCGGCCAAAAGCCGAAGCGCCATAGCAGACGCGCGCATTCCAATTCCATTATTCACAACAGGGGAAAACCCATTTCTTATAGCGTTCATAAACAGCAGGCACCGCTATGGCTTTCGATTTCTGGTTTAATGTCGCAAAAATATCAAAAGTGTTGACGTCTGGCTTGTTCTACCATGGAGAAATGGCTACTATATTATGTTCCTGGGGGGGAAGGGGGAGTAAAAAAGAGGGGGGGTTATTTACTGAATAGTGGGGAGATATGGAAAGCGAATAAAAAAAATTAGCCTGCTTCGATTTCTTATTCCTAGAAATCCCATGCACAATGGGGGCGTTTCGTGTTTTGCATGTGGGGGTTTATACTAGAAACCCTCGCAAATTACTTCAAATGACCCAATATGGCGTCTGGGGATTAAAAACCGAATCCAGTTCAGGCCGTTCAATGACACTGGCAAGCAAAATGGGGGAGATAACAACGAGGAACAAGGAGGGGGGGGGGAAGAGAGAGACTTAAACTTTGGGGGCAAGATTAGATTTTTCAAATGGCCAGTTTTCCAGGGCAAAATTCCCTGGCAACAAGTGGCCATTTATCGAAAAAATTCATTTCCTGGAAATTGTGTCCGGCAAGTGCAGCAAACTGCTCACCAAAATGGGAGTAGTACTTTGTTCTCAAAATCAACACCTTGAATCGCTAAGCAGCAATTTTCAAAAATTTCCGTAGGCAACAACGCAGACGTAACAGTTTTTGGGAACAAGTTTGATGTAAATGCAAAATGAAAACCATTAGAACGTCTGCCTACTTCTGTCCACCATTTTTCAAGACAAGAAATGTGTCTGCTTCAGGCATTCCATCAGCTACAAGTTTACCGGAATTATCAGAGCAGAAAAGTGTACATGTAGTTTTAAGATGTGAAGTCGGTCAAAAACAAGGTACTAATTTAGAGCTAATACATGCCAAGATGCTCCGACCCTTGTAAGACGAGCGCTTTTATTAGATCAAGACCAATCGGGGCTTAACGGTAATTTGTAAGGGAACCTTTTCTCAAATGTGGTTTTGCGCACGTGATCTCTGGAACCACCAGTGATTGCCATTGGCGAGTAAGTTGCATTTTTTTTGCACAAGATGGCGTAATCTGAATGTCCAAATCAGCACTTTTATTAGATCAAGACCAATCGGAGCTTAACAGTAATTTGTAAGGGAACCTTTTCCCAAATGTGGTTTTGCACATGTGATCTCTGGAACCACCAGTGATTGCGATTGGTGAGTAAGTTGCATTTCTTTGCACAAGATGGCATAATCTGAATGTCCAAATCAGCGCTTTTATTAGATCAAGACCAATCGGGGCTTAACAGTAATTTGTAAGGGAACCTTTTCTCAAATGTGGTTTTGCACACGTGATCTCTGGAACCACCAGTGATTGCAATTGGTGAGTAAGTTGCATTTTTAGCACAAGATGGCGTAATCTGAATGTCCAAATCAGCGCTTTTATTAGAACTAGACCAATCGGGGCTTAACGGTAATTTGTAAGGGAACCTTTTCCCAAATGTGGTTTTGCACATGTGATCTCTGCAACCACCAGTGATTGCCATTGGCGAGTCAGTTGCATTTTTTTTCACAAGATGGCGTAATCTGAATGTCCAAATCAGCGCTTTTATTAGATCAAGACCAATCGGGGCTTAACGGTAATTTGTAAGGGACCTTTTCTCAAATGTGGTTTTGCACATGTGATCTCTGGAACCAACAGTGATTGCCATTGGTGAGTAAGTTGCATTTCTTTGCACAAAATGGCATAATCTGAATGTTATCTGAATGTAGGCTCATCCCCTGGCATTGGTGTATAACCCTCATTCTGCAGAATCAGGCCAATGTTAAAAATCAGCAAACAAACAAACAAACAAAACAATCCTGACATATATTTACATTTCACACCAAGCACTAGAAAGCCCAGAAAATTTGCAAACAGCTATTCAGAGCAAGATGGCGCTGCTGTTCGCATTTCTTAAATGCAAGGTCAAGGTAGCCTCATTATTGGAGGAGCCTCAGCTGACAGTGGCAAGTACAAACTTAACTCAATGCTGTTCAGTTGACCCCATTATGTACCACCATGCACAATGAAGGCACGCCAATCAACACATTTCTGGCATTAAGCTTAGATAAATGCAGTATAGAAATTCGTGAGCGAGCTAGCTTCAATAAACATTCAAAAATTCTAATACCGAAGGCTTATATTCATTAATGTTGAAAACTTTTAAAACCCTGAATGGAAGCATAAGGCACACATCCTTTGAAAAAACAGTTAATCTTATATTTATAAAATCTTGTAATGTCATTGTGAATGAAGAAAAAAGCACATTTCACAACCAGCATGCATTTGGAGGTGTATTTTCAAAAATGTAAAACACCTCAAACTTTGAATGGAAGTATCGGGCACAAACTTTTAAATAACATTTACAGAATCTGATACTGCATATGTCAAATATCTTGGTCAATAGAATACCATACATTTAGTACATGCACCAGGTAATAGGCTAGCCACTAACAATCAATCATTAAGAGATTTAGCCAACTACGTATGATTAACTTAACGTTAACATTGACCTCATGTGCGCAAGCTCCGAATCCCTTGCAAGTTACTAGGCCCATGTGCATTTCGAAAAAATGACGTCAACGATAACGGTAAGTGAATCAATCGTACGTAACTGGCTAAATCTCTCTAATGTTGACGTCATGTACGCATACTCGGTACAACGGTGAAAATTCTGTGTTCAATTAAGTTTAGCATGCAATTTGACGACAGGGCTCCGTCCCATGTATAAGTAACGGTAGATTTTCATTCGTCAGGCGCAGACTGTCTAAATCACGTTAAATTTGTACAACCGGTGAAAACGTTCTATGTAAAAATATTCACATTACCAGATACATGTGCACTTCCAAAAAAAGCAAGGTTTTGTTCCCCTTTACCCAGAATCCAGTTAATGTCATCAGGCATATGTGAATTTCGAAAAAAATCCCAGTGCTGTCGATCATGTCAACGGTGAGGTTTTTTTTTGGCTAAATCTCTCTTTTAGTATAACTGCTCACCAAACAATTGTTTTAACAAAATATTAAATAGCAAGAATTTCCACATAGCGAAACAATATATACAGCATCTTGAAAAAACTAACTCGGTAATGATAAGACTGCACTTCAAAACACTTTAAATTCTTAAATAGGCATCTACCAGCAAACCCCTTCATGGTATGGAACCATTTATGTCGCATGCAGCGGGTCAAAGGTGAAAAGTCAACGCAAAGGGTTATAGAGTGTATGGACATCAAAGGCAGTTCCCAAAATTTCAACAAAAAAGCCGACACTTCTGAAAATTGGACATTTGGATGAAATCAAAGCGTTTGTTAATTTAGTGGTAGATAACCCGAAATTTAAAGTTTTAATTAGTGAGCATCCAAACTTTGCATGATGAAATGCGATAAAATGAATAAAGGCAAAATGCCCCATCAATATAAAAACATAATCGCTGGATTAGTCATAAAAGCAGGTTTTTCAAAAGTCGGTTTTATTAATTAAAATTCCCATTGTCCGAGTAAATTATTTTTAATTAATCACCAAACAAACAACTAGCTCGTTAAGAACAGTCACATGCAGGATATCCTGAGTCAATTATCCTATAAACCCTTACCCTCATCATGCAAGATTTCAACAGGTTAATAATTAATGCGAATGCAATCAAAAAATTAAGGCTAATGACAAGAAATTGAAATTTCCAAAATGGGTTTTTGTCATGCAGAATTTTGCGAGAGTAATTAGTATAATAAAAGATTAAAAAAAATTCAACGCAAATTTAATAAGTATGCTAATTAAAACCGAGCACCAAAAATATTTGGTAAAATGTAGATTACAATATCATGGTTGCTACTGTGTAATGATTCTAGCTACTGATTGACAAGGGTGTACAAAACAATGTAAACACTGTAAGAAATCTGTAAGGATATTGGTTTTTGTTAACAGTGTTGTACACTGAACTGTTCACGTTATTTGTTGGAAAAAATTCAAGGATTCCAAGGCTCCTTACATTTTCAAGGACCAGTCCGAGAAAACTGGTCAAAACTGTCTATAGATAATTTTCAAAAAAGTTTTTTTTTATGAACAATTTTTATAAATTGTTTCCAGGTGATAAAATTCAAGCACATTTCCCGAATTTTAACTGGTGTTGCATATCCAAATTCGTCCTTAAAATCTAAATATACAATGGAACCTCGCTTAACGAGCACCTCGCCCAAGTAATTCGCATAACGAGCAATATAAATTGTAAAAAAATGACTCGCTTAGCGAGCAAAATTTCGCATAACGAGTGACGTGGATTGGGGAATCCGCTACAAATTTATTCAATGATAATGTGGTTTCCCACATGGAAAAATGCATATAGATTGAGACACTGAAACACATTTCAAAATGCATTTCAAAATGTATTTCCAAACACATTTTTAAATACATTTTTAGAAATGCATTTTCGGTGTCTCAATCTATTTATATTTCAAATGCATTGCAAATCATTGTAAATACATTTCCGTTCCATGTGGTTTTGTTTTAAATTTCAATTTTTGAGTAATTTTTTCGGCATGGAACGCATTATCGTATTTTACATCAATTTATATGGTAAAAATTGTTTCGCTTTACGAGTAAGACTTTGGGAACGAATTATACTCGTTATTCTAGGTTCCACTGTTCTGTATAGTCCCAATGTGTCCTAAATTTCGTATTGTGATGTAACGGTGGCGCCACCTTTCCCATCCAAATGACACGGATCCAATTGGCCAATCAAATTTTTTGTTGAACAGGCAAGGACACGTGAGAAAGGCAGGTAAGATGATGTGCCCGAGGGCCTCGTGGTATAAAACCTGCCAAAAAATTTCCCAGCAAAGGTAGCCTCTCGGCATTTTTTCGCCGATGCATGATGTGGAAACGAGCTCCAACTTCAATGCCAATTTCCAAGAACGGAGCACATTAAGATGGCGGCCGAAGGAGACGTGAATAACACATTAGGATTATTAACGAGGCCCGGCTTTCCCGCCCATTTATCCCGTCTGGCTGCCTCCTATATACGAGCTAAAGGAACGTGAAAATGGCCAACAATTCCTTTGAAATAATAGCTTTTGCGTCACGGAAACCTAAGATGTCATCTTGAACCATGCAAAATCCTCAAAATCCTAGAGGTTCACTTGAACACACAACACTCCTTAGAAATTATAGATCAGAGATAACTCCAGGTTCTAAAAACGATAACCATAATGATGCCACAGGCTCATTTTGTAACCAAGTCCAAAAACTTGGACATAATTGTTAATATGTTGAGCTTTTATACATATTTTGGGATACAATTTTTGCTAAACAACGATTATAACAATCTATTTAAAAATGTGAACCAACCACATTTGTGATTAGATCTTAACCACAAGTTAAATGTAATGGGCGGTTGCATTATCCTACATTTTAATCTGGGGTATAAAACCGCAATAAAATTCTGTATACAGTAGAACCTCTCTAAACTAATACAGACTGCAGGTCCCAACTTTGGCCCCATGCATAGTCAATGATATAAAAATCCATCTAAACTAATACCAAGCACCCGGTCCCAATGATATTAGTTTAGAGGGGTTCCACTGTACATATTCTGTATACAGTAAAACCCCTCTAACATAATATCCGTTTAACCAATATCCCCTCTAAACTAATACATAATGCAGGTCCCAACTTTGGCAGTTTGGCCCCATAGTCAATCTCTGATCTAAAAATCCCTCTAAACTAATACCAAGCACCCGGTCCCAATGATATTAATTTAGAGGGGTTCTACTGTACATGGGAATATTTCTCCAGATAATATGAAATTATCAAACCAGACCACTTAAAAGGCAAATCCTTAAAAATATATATTTAATGGGATTTCTAAAAGATCAATGAATGGATTTGGCATAACTGATCATTAGCTCCAAAACTGAGTATATTAACGCGGATATTTTCGATAAATACTAGATTTAGTTAGGCGTAGACTTAAGTTAATTCCTCCACTCGCAGACGTAATCAATACGCTTGATTTTACCTTGGTAATAAATTCTTTAAATGATGATTAATTAGGTTGGCCTTTGATAAAAACAAAACGCAAATATAACGATCACGCAACAATCGAGACTAGAGTGATTAATTTGATTATCTCTTCATTAATTTCCAATGGCAGCAACAGGATGATTAATTAACGTGACAGTCGGTCCAGTTTCAAATTTAGTTGCGTATTGCCGGGCATTATAATAAATAAAACATAACCAGTCTTGAAAAATAAACAACACAAGCAATAAACTCAGCATGTATGCCATTTTTTTATACAGTTCCAGTTTTGCATATCAACACAGCATTTTTTTCCCCCAAGTTTTCAACTATAATAACGGAATTGGCTGACTGATTGAACATTAACAACCCGTTTAAAGTCTAGTTCAAAGCAAAATGAGTATATTTCCAAATCCAACACCATTCAGCCAAACAAATACGAACAACATTCTATTGAAAAGGCATGGTATTGATTTTTTTATGGCAGACTTACGAGCTAGCTTATTTCACAAGCTGCACATATGGCAATAGAAATCAACTAGTGCAATCCATTTAAACCGAATTTCACATTTTTCGAAATTTCAGGGTTTTCTGGCAAGTTTTCAAAATGGCCAATGCTGCATATTCGACACAAAACCTCCACGTCCCCTGATAATGCATATCGCTTAAATGAAATCGTTTAGGATCAATTCAATGAATTCTAATGCATTTAGTATTTATGGAAAAGTTACTTAAGATTTGCAAATACACCTATTAGGCCTATAATACGGTCACTCTTTATACTGCCAAAAAATAGTGCTGTAATTAAAGAAACTGGCCAAAAAATGTGATAATTTACTCCAATTTGCACAAACAAGGTCGGATTTGGCTAACAATAAAACAACTTATGGGTTTCACTTCGTTTAAGAAGGGAAAAAAATGAAAATCACATTAATGCAGAAAAAATTGATTCGTTATACGGCTTTTTCATTATTCGGCCAACTTTCCCGGATTATTTTTTACACTTCCTCAATTTTGCCTGACTTTGCCTGACTATTTTTCATTGGCTTGACTTTACATGTCAGTGGCAACCCTGTGGATATAAACTTTAAATCTTACCTTGAAAAAGTCCTTAACAAATATCTAAAGCTTACTTTACTTTTAAAAACGTTTATTCATGCTAATTTTCAGATAAGCAATGCAAGAACTTGTCAGAAACATCCTCACTTTCAAAAACGATCTTTTCAACTCAGGAAAGAACAGTCAAAATTCGAATGCTAGAATTTAGAACATCGAAATAGAACAAGAACGTTTGCATGTGCAACCACCTTCACGTGCTCGATCCTGCACATGCAAAAGTTCTAAACCACATTAAAGAACGCATTAATAGAACCACACCAAATATTTATTACATCGATGTGGCTCAAATTATCAGGAATGCATTTTATATCTAGCATATCACAAGATCGTCTCGTTATCTAATAACCCCACGTCACCATCGGCGATGCGCAATCACCAATTGCGTCCATCTCGCGAAAACGCATTGAATAAGTAGACTCGGCAAAATGGGCGTGAACAAAAACGCACGTGCTTGCATTGAACCTTTAACGTGGGTGGTTGCTAGGCAACGGGTCTAGCGCGTCTCGGCTAATCAGCCGCGGCTCGTCGGCTTTCCCCCAGCTGCTCCGCCGGCTTCGACACAGGAGAGACATAAGCAGGCATTGGATCGGTTTAGCCTCGGCTCGCAAACACTTAAAAAGCAGATTTTTCAATCAAAATTTGAAACTTTGAAGAGAGAAAGCAGCATGGTCGAACCCCTCTTTCTCTCTCACCACGATTTCTTACTATTAACAAAGACCCCCCTCCCCCACACACACACACAAAGGATGGGAAAAACGCAACACACCCTCACGCGGGTGAAACGGGGGTCGTTCGCATAGTTCGTCAGGGCATGGATTGGCCTTGGATGGTCTCAAAGCAGGAGGGGGGATACAAAAAAAAAAAGCCAACTCCGATATCAAACACAGACGCTCGGATTAACAAGCCGTTAATTCGCAATATGGAAAACTGCTTCGGATTGCCTCCAGCTAATAATTAAAGCTAGTTATTGACGTCACTTTAGGTGCATGAAATCTGACTGATATTCAAATTACCATTTTTGGCTAATTTTCAATTTTTACTACAAACATATGGACCATCTAGTCTAGACGTTATACTCTGATGGTATCTATAAAAGTTCAAAAAAGTAAAATTCTAACTGAAAGTTTTAAAAAATACATTAAAAAAAGTTGGACGTCACTTTGAATAAAACTGATATTCAAATTAGCATTTTGGCCAATTTTCAATTTTTTCTACAAACATATGGACTATCTAGTCTAGGCGTTATAACACTGCTGGTATCCATAAAGTTCAAAAAAGTAAAATTCAAACTGAAATTTTTAAAAAATACATAAAAAAAAGTTGGGAAAAACTTTGATTTTAATGTTGACGATTCTACAAAATATGTAACTTCAAATATTTTTTTTACATTTTACAAGGCATTTATGATCAAAGAATTATCGCACTGAAAGAATCGTGAAATTCACTTATTTCTCTTATCCAAACTTTTATTTAAAAAATCAATAACTCTACTTTTAACACCACATTTAATTGTGTAATCAAAAAACTTGGGTTTATGTTAAACAGGATAGCTAAATACTAACTTTAGTTTTCCAAAAATGATGGCAAGCATATAAGAAAACCACATTCATGTTGTGAAACTATTTTATAAATTTGTTTTGAATATCGAAAATATTTCTCACAATTAACCCTCGACTGAAAATCCAGGCCAGCCCACCAACGTTCCAAATCCCGAATTTAAAAATGCAAACTTCGCGGATGGCCCCCGTCCGGAGCAATGGTATGAGGATAGTCCTAAAAAAGCTCTCTGACACTGGTTTACATAGCACCACACGTGAATATGAAAAACGCGCTTTATGTAAAAAAAAACGCACGAAAGTCAGAGTGTAAAAACAATAGGAAATCCCTAGGCATACCTTTTAGGGCCATCCCCGAAGTGACAACAAAAATGTCGACCTTTCCAAAGCAATAATTAAAAAATCACGGTCAACCTAACGTCCATAAGATCACGTCACAAACGGCGGTAAAAATACATTCGAGGGGGTAAAAAAAAGGTGAGTATAAAAAAAAATCCTCCCTAAAAAAAATGTTGAATGCGAGAGTATCGAGCCAAAGTCTTAGGCCTAAGTCTGTACTCAGACAGGGAGCGAAGGAGTAAAACAGCAGCAAAAAAAAGAGCGCCTGTCACCAAAAAAAAAGGCATTTGTCCGGTACCCCCCTTCTCCCCACTCGTTCAGCGGAGGTAGACAAAAGCACTGGGCCCGTTCCCGAGTAAATAAATAAGTAAAAAAGCGTCCTACCTTCCTGTAATCGATGCCCGGAACGTGCAGGTTAATCATGCAAAGAAGCGCCTAGCAAGCCTATGTCCTCCATCTTGGATGTTAGCACAACGCAAAACCGAGCCGAACACGGGGGAGAGTAGCATGGCTGCTTTTTAATGCCGCTGTCTGCAACCAGGGGGCGGCCGGCCTCGGCTTTTTTAACGCCGTTTTGGCGGGAGAGAGAGAGGGGAGGAGGCACAAGCCGGAGCGCCGGCACCTAACGCGAAAACGCCGTTAGCACAGTGCCTTTTACGAGATTTTAACGAGCGTTTAAGCGGAGGGCATTAGCATACGAGTAAAATAACGTTTATGGAATTTATAGTTCCGTGCAATTGGTGATGACGAATGGGAAAGGATTAGTGAGGATTACGAGAAATACAAAAAAAAAAACATCTACCTGTATACCGTTGAAATTTAAAAAAATGTATATATTCGTGGGGTACTGGGATGAAACTAAACAATGAAATTGGAATGATTTGAAGAGAAATTATTTAAATTATAATTGGGCATTTTTGAGATATAAATCAGGCAGTTTAAATCAAATTAATTTTTTATATTTGGGGTTATGAGGATCAATACCAAATTTAATGAAATTGGGAATATTAAGCGAAATTATTTACATGTGTATATGATTACAGGAATATTTTTTAGATATCAATCGTTTAGGCTAAATCAAAATAAAAATTATAAAAAATATACTACAAATTCGGGTTGTACTAGGATGAACAATAGCGATTTTAATGAAATTGTGAATATTAAGCGAAATTATTTACATAATATGATTACTGGAATATTTTTTTTAGATATCAATCATGTAGGTTAAATCAAAATCAAAATTATAAATATATATTCGGGTTGTACTAGGATGAACAATAGCGATTTCAATGAAATTGTGATTATTTCAAGAGAAATTATCTGAATTATAATTGGTCATTTTTTATATTTAAATGACAGGAAAATATGCTGTAAAAATTCAAGAATATTTCAAGACAACCTTTATATTTTCAAGGACTCCGCCCATTTCTAAATATTTGGAAATCTATGCTATAGCAATTCCAGTATATTTCAAGACTGAACCTTCAATATTTTCAAGGACCCCAACCATTTCCAAATCTTTGGAAATCTATGCTGTAAAAATCTATGCATATTTCAAGACTGAACCTTTAAATTTTCAAGGACCACAACCATTTCCAAATCTTTGGAAAATACTAGTCTGATTTTTTTATATAAACAGGAAATTCCAGCATCAACTTCAACTGGTATTAAGATAATTTTTTAAGCATAATTCCAGACTTTTTCATATTTATAAGATTTTAAAAGCGACTTGAGAACCTGTTTTTAGACTCCTTAGAGTCAGATAAAAATATATGAATCTAATATTCCATATAAAAAAGTCAAAATTTAATGAAATTAGAAGAAGAAATACAAGCTTATTAGATATAATCTGCAATTAACCCAACAATAATATAATTAAGTCATCATTTTTCTTAAACACATTTAAGCCATTTTCATAAATTCAGGTAATCTTTAAACACCCTGAGCAATGAAAAAACTTTTACTCCAACAAATACATAATATCATTTTGTCCATATTACTTCAGAGGTCTTAAAACCGGATGTACAAGAGTAACAAAACTTCCACTATTCACCAGCTGACTAAAAAGTATTGACTAGTTAAGCTATTAGGAGTTAAATGTGGCCTTCCAACCATTAATCCATCAATAAAACAATACATCCATGTCAGAAAGGTCAAAGATCAAACTTCCAAGGTGTTATCAGACATCCACCTTGGTGTAATCCATGCTTAAAGCGGTGCTTAAGTCAAAGCCAAGCCCTATACCTGCCATGTATTTTTTTCAAAGACAGAATTCGAAAGAATACACATATTTTACGATGTATTTCCGCAATTTAGTATTAAGTAGAGTATGAACTACCACGTAGAAAAGATGTTATCTGAATATTTTCAGTAAAAAGCCTTAAAAAATGGATATTTAGGCTTTCACCGATGAATCTTAACATACATGCTGCCCCCTCAAATCAAAACACATGTTTTGAAAACATTTTTTTTTTTAAAAACTACAGGGTAAACTTTTTAAAAAATTGCTCTAGTTGGTTCCTTAAATACGGTTGATCATAATACAATTTTTTTATTGTGCATATTTGTATTACTTTACCCAAATCTGTCTTTGAAAAAAAAAATCAGTAATGGGCACTGCTTAATTATCGGTTACTCTGATTAATCCTCAGATGAAAGCTAAGATACTGCATCATCACATCAAATAATACAAAGATTAAATTCATTTTGTACTTGCTGAGGCTGACAACATGGCCGCCAGTGAAGTCAAACTACCGCAACTTGCGTCATTTCCTGTCAGCGACCACGTGCTCCTCACCCTCATCAGCGTGCCATGGGAATGTAAGATGCACCAAAACCAACTAATCCTCGATTAAAATTCTTCGTTTACCTTATTGCCGAGTTGGCTAAAATTCATGCTAAAAAGCAGGCCAAAAAGCAGGCTAAAAAGTTAGCCAAAAATGCAAAATGTGGCCAGCAGGGGGAGGAGGACTAAAAGCGCCCGAGGCAGCAGAGGAACACAAATGAAGGTGAGGGTGGGTGGGCCCCAAAAACAACAACAACAGCAGTTTGAAGGCTCGCGAGAGGCCCACACAAGGGCCCAAGGAGGAGGATCAGAGAGAAAGTGGACCAAAAATACGAGATAGAAAACAACAGCGTTACCTTGAAGTTGTAACCCTCACCCAGAGCTTGCCTTCCGGTCACAGCGAGGCCACGACGGGCATACATGCCTTTTTAACTTTGTTGCACAAATAAACCGAGAAACATGTTTTCGGAAAGTTAGTGGTTGAAAATTTTCCAGAAGCAGACGTTTCACGACTTAAAACGCGCCAGAAAAGAGTTTTCCAACAATCCAATGAACATCTCAGGCCTAGCGCCACTGCATCAATGAATATCAAGGAATTCTATGTTGGGGGGAAACAATAGGAGTTGAGGGAGGGGGGGGGGGATGAAAACGCTTCATCCGAACGCTCCGGTGCCGTTCGATTGCCACTGACGGTGGGGAGAGGGCGCACTCCGAGTGGGATCTGGTAACCAAGGGTAACCTCCAATCCTGCAAGCTTTTATAAAAAAAGGGAGTTTCTACGCTTTTTTTTGTGCCCATGCGTATGGAGTTTTTTTTTCTCGCTTTCTGCGAGAGAATAAAGGTCTTGGGGTGGAAAAAGACGCTTAATAATGGATGATTTTATCAAAATTTCAGAGACTTCTGGGATTTCTCCAGACGACTTTAGAGCGCCTGCGCGAGACATGGCCCACACTTCGAAAAAAGCGCGCGCTGACGTCAGAGGGTCGTTCATTAAATTTCTGGGCTAGGAGCCAGACATAAAGCCTCAATGCAGGGTCCCATGGCGAGAGGTGTGACCAATTAGTTCTTGGGAATTACATGTGTATGTTTTGAGAGTAAAATTCAAAAGTTTAGAATTCAGCGATGATAATACAGTTTGTGAGCACAAAGCGTGGGTTTTCTTACGATTATTTAATCTGGAGGGCCCTTTACCAGAGGTGTCTAACCTTTTTTAGGCTTAGGCAATTGGTCAGTGGTAGGACAAGACCTCCAACACCTATTCCATTCGCAAGGATTAAGAAGATTTGTCCCTAAGGCGGGGCTAAAGCCATGTATTATTTTTCAAAGACAGATTTGGGCAAAGTAATACAGCTATGCACAATACAAAAATTGAATTATGATCAATCGTATTGAATGAACCAACTAGAGTAATTTTTAAATAGATTTACCATGTAGTTTTTTTTTAAAAAATGTTTGTAGGGGAGACCGGGGCACAGTGGTACAACGTCTTTATAAAATCAGGTTTTATCAGCAACCCAATGCTTTTGATTT
>JAQGAE010001827.1:0-20580 GCA_034696685.1 Julus scandinavius
TGTGTCAAAAATATTTCTTACACTTAATTTTTTTTGTATATATAACAATTTAATAATGTCCCAAACGGCGCCTCATATGGTTCCAAACATGTGTGGCAAATTCCTTTGATCCGCCTCTCGAGCGATCGCTACAACACATCAAAAAAACATCAAAATGTGGGGGAAAATCATCGGTTTTCCCCACATTGTTCGCAAACACTTCTGGACACATCAATGTTTGCTGTGTGGCAAGTTTCTTTTGGTGGATACCCACCTTTATCATAGAATTTGTACATTTTGACATGTTGCTGTGATGATAGTGTTGTGGTGAGTGAAACCAAAGTTACTTAGATCGTCTGTTTTCAAGGTTATAACCGAATTTGTTTTTAAAACATTTCAAATTTGGTGCTGTTCCTTTGTTCCGATCCCGCGTCATGGGACCCTGGTGGCGTGAAGCCGAAACTTATATGACTCATTATCTAGCGTAGTCTATTCTTGTTCGCTAGGGGTCGAAGGTAAAGATAGCTATGGAGGAAAGACATTTAAACGTGAGTTTAAATACTACAAGAGCGCCAAACGTAACAATGGCAGTGAACGACGATGTTGGGATAGGTGATTCGGTGCTATTGGAAACAATCGATGCCGACTCTTTTATTGATAATTTACGGACAAGGTAAGTCGGTAGCAGTGTTTACAATTTCTCAGGGAGTGAAGAGCAAGGGCCCGGGTTTAGGCCTTTAAGCTTCCCGAAAATAACCAGGCTACCCCCGCAGGGGTTACTAGTTTTTTTGTACAGTTTAACGGCTGTCATTCTGGGTTTCTGCTTTCAAAAAGGGAAAGAAGGGCGAGTCAACGAAGCATGACTCACGTTTTAATATTTAATTATTATTAATATGCTTTTCTTGAAAATTTTAAAACTGCCAATAACAAACACAATTGTTCCATGGTTTTATCCTAAAAATGTACACGTGCCTGTTTTGTTTTAACAAGTTTCTGTGATTTTTAAACTAGCTTTTATTTGTATATACATATTGTGATAACCATGTGCAAAATTACTTTCATGATACGTTTCTGTTTATTGTCAGTGGTCATTGAAATTCTTGTTCAAATTAAAAAAAAAATTAACTGTCACTTTTGAAATTTGAAATTCGTGACCGTTATTTCGGGAAAATACTCGTTCAACTTATCTGTCCTATTATTTGAATAAGAGTTTGTCATTATCGTAATATCACCGGTTTATCCCCGTAATTCCCACCATGACGTTGACATTCTTTTTTAAACTTTGTTAGCTACTTATATTGCTTGAATTCCTTATCCACGTCATTTCATCTAAACATTAAAATCACTAAATATTCCAGGGTATGTAGAAATTGGTGTATGACTATATATTCTTGCATGTACATCCCATTCTTTGATACCAATGCCTAGATCCAGGTTCTTTTTTTCCATTTTCAGTTTAATGAGCAATACTGATACTTTTTCATTAAAAAACAACTTTTTGTCTTCAGAACCACTCATGCCCTTTGTGAAACACGGAGGTCATAAAGTCACATAGCACCCTACCAAGAAACGAGTTGCTCACCTGTGTGTAGGTGTATGAAGGTAGTTTCCCCCCTTAAGAACCTTGCAACTTACCTGTTAGCAACCTGAATAATGGACAAGCAGGGGTTCACAACCTTTAAGTTTCAAATAGGCCTGCTTCGTTCCCTTTTTTGAATGTAGGTCTAACTGGACGCCTAGAATTTAATCGAAAATCTAGAAAATGAAACATTGCAATGTTAACATTTTTTCGAAATATCCTAGTTTTATAAGATTAAGTTTAACAGTAACTTTTGCTTAAAAAATTGGAAATTTTGGGTTCGTTTTTCGGAATAATTCAAACTGAATTTGAAGCCAAACAACATTTTTGAAGAGTACTTTTTGCTCGTATGTTAGTTCACTTTTTCACTTTGCTGCTTTGACGTCACTTCTAGATAAACGAGAAAAGTTTTCAATGCCAATCGTATACAAGTGTTCATTATGACAAAATTTCTTGGTAATTATCAAGATATTCGAGGTTGAGTCATACAATCGGAAGTTGATACCCATGACGGAAACAAAGTTTTATTTCAAGTACTGAGTCCTGTCTGTGAATCCATTTGAACGTGTTTTATTAACACGGTGCATCATATTGATAACATAATCTAATCTGATCTCACCGGCATGATATCATCAGGGTTTTTGATATACCTGACAGAGGTCCCATCGTATTTTCCAACGTGCGTCATGAATTTATGGAAGTTTTTGAATACATGTATTCTTCCTTGATATTGAAAAACATTTCTATCACTGTCAGGGAAACAGTAGGGAAAGATTTTTAGACATAAAGAGCTTAAACACATGCGTATGTACTAACCATTTTTTTTTTCTCGAAAAAAACAAAAAACGATTTTAGGCATGTGTTAAATATATCCTCTAATCCAGCCTTTTATCTCCAACTTTCACTTTCTTTTATTAAATACACATAAAAATTCCCCATTTGAATTTCTAGGAATTTACAGGGTAGGGAGGTTCTTATATTTATCGCGAAGTTCTGCATGCAATTTAAACATTCCTATCTAAGAAAAAGTCGGTATAAGGATATCCTGTGCAAGTAAATCGAATTTGGGTTTTAATTCAAAATATAAAATTAATGATCAAAAGTGAAAGTTTTTCTTCACCTATACCTGTAATTTATTTTTTCTAAAGTGGGTGAGTCATAGAGATACTCTTGGTTTTTTTTCATTACATCATTTCACAATCATAAGTGTTTCATATTCAATATTCCACCTATTATTTGGTTTGTGCGTCTACTTTTCCATCTGTTATAACATTGACAGTTTTAGTCATCCCAAATGGCATTCGCACATGTGATGCTATTGCTAACATTTTTATATTGGCATCCGACCAGGTATGGGAAAGTATGACTAATATCATGTATGACTAATACTTTTTGTCAGACCATGCCACAACCTAATTATTTGGACAAAGTATTTGGGATTAATGAAGCTATGTCACGGTTTTATGACCACATTATGATGTCGAATATTGATTATACATGGTATCATTGTGTCTCTATTTATAGCGAGGTTAATTCATGCGCAATGATAGTTTAGACTTAATACTTTGTATAGGGCTTGATTTGGTTTCTATGGCTTACTAAGTTGAAAATTGAAATGAAAAATATACTAAATTTATAACTCATTGCTTTCAGAAATCAGATTTGAACTGTGGAATTTTATCACCTTATTAAAATTCCCCACTGAAAAATATCCAAAACATTCACATGGTATCAATATCTGCAAGTGGCCTTCTATCTAAAATACTGTTTGTTATCATTGGCATTGGATTTCATACCTGATTATTTCAAAAGCTGATTAATTGCGTGTATATTGATTAAAAGTTATCTTATTAATTTTGATTAACTTCTATCGATCTCCTACTTCCTTTAAAATTCGTTTAGTTAAGTCTGCTTTTGTATCAGATAAGGAACATTTTGATACTGCACATGAAGTTCTAAATGACCTAGTTTCGCATAAAAAGGTAGAGGACATTGCACCTTACCTTGGTAAATTGAAGTCCACTTTATTCAAGTTATGTGAGGTGTGTTTCACTGCCAAGGGGATTTTCTGCTTTGCATTTAACTCAACAGAAGGCTACTAGTCGAGTTTTTACTGTTTTTCATGTTTTTATTTACATCTGTTTTGTTTCCTGCAACGACAGAAATGACCAGTGGAACAAAATTATGTAAAACATTGAAAGTAAACGAAGGTTTGCTCAGCTTTATAGAAATAAATTAACTTTAAGGGATATGGCACGTAGTGCCATGAAATGCACATTTTCGTGCAGATGACTAAAACAACGATCTTATTATATGTTATCTAAAGTAAAAGTATTTGCTCCATGTGTTTTTGCATTCCCTGACATCCGCATATTTTTCATCATAAAAGTGCTATGTACGTATATATGGGTGGAAAACTCGTGACCTAATATTAGCTTTTGCATGCATATACTCTACATTCAGGGAAATTTTGTTGCTCACCCTCACACCAAGGGAACGATAACAAACCGTGCAGATATTGCACACACCTTGTAGCATATACGTTATGGCATTTAAACCAGCATATTGTCTCTTGTTTGTGTTCATGGAGGCAACTCATGGGATAATGCGAGTGTAATTACATTATTTTTCTCAGTTGTATTTTATGGCGTCATGCAAATCCAAAGTATTTGTCAGGGCAAATCTTCGTTTAATTTGAAAATTAAACGTGGATTATGTAGACATGCAAGGGTGGTTCAACTTCCTTGTAGACGCCATGCTTGTTGCGAGTTTCAGCTCACGATTTCTTGGTCTCGTAATGCTCCATGAAGAATTATTAAACTCATAACGATTTAATGAAAAAAATATGGGGGTAGAAGTTAATTCCTATTCGGTACAGCAGTTAGCTTGAACTAATATGTGCAGGTAAATAGTGCCATTTTAGCTAGAAAAAGGTCAGCGCCATCTATAGTGCGTTTGGTGAAAATAATGTTTTCTTAAGTGATAGCATTTTCATTAACTTGAGTTAAATAATTATCAATTGCGTTAGTTTAAATTGAAGTAAAACTAGTCTGAATTAATCGTGATATTTAGATGTTTGTTGCAATGCATAGCCGCTCAAAGGTTAGGCATTTTGTTACTCATACTCAAGGTGTGACAAGTTGGTTTTAGTACTTCCTGCTACTAAAAGATACAGTGTAGGTTGGTAGGTAGGTATTTGTACTTAAGAATCAGAATCCCCTTACGGAATAAGTCTGATTTTTAAATATAAATACTTATCTCAAAAAAACCTACTCGTATAATGATTGTCACTATCAAATGCTTTTCAAACATGCCAACATTTCTGTAAAATACGCCCTTATTTTTCCGATTTGGAAATGAATTTTTGTTTAAATTTAGATTAGCTGATTCATTAATGTTTGAAGTGATCCGAACCGAGATCGTTAGATAAGATGTACAGTAGATTAAAATTCCATTGAAATTCATTTTCAAATGTTGAATATAAATGGTGTGAAAGCATTCGCTCATATTGTATTGATATTATATGTGTCATTAGTAAATAGGATACAAGGACAATGCATATAAACATATTATGCAGTGGTTGATTTTTTAAAATAGACAATGCAAGTTATTATTATTTTGGGAAATAGAGGGTGTTAAGTCGTTAAATATGAATCCAGCACAAATGAAGTTGTAATGAATTTGTTTCACAACTAGGGCTAGCGTCCCTAGAGGCCAAATCATGATAAATATGGCGAATTTAATTAAGGCCTCGCCCTTTTTTTTGTTATATATCCTGCTAACAAACCCTTTGGCCCCCAGAGGCCGCACGCACCATAGGGACCGCCCCTTAATGTTCATCGCAAAACGTGGATACAAATCCATGGGGGTCTTTACCCTAATTTTCATGATACATAACATTGTTTCATCCCTCTTGCTGATCTGATAAATGCATTTGAAGCTACAAGGGTTGTACAGCATATTGGTCACACAAAGAAACGTGATTTGCGTGATGCTTTCATAGGCTAAGCGAATTGTTATGATCATAAAAGCAACACAATAAACAATCTTATCATCTGTTTGCATACACCATTCAATAACCTTGTTTAAGATCTCATAAAGCAAATGCCACTGAGCCAGCAACGGTAAATAAGTCGCGATTTACTGTTGTCTTGGTAAACACGAGTTTTTTTACAAAGGCATTCAACTTTGTAAAATGTCGGCAATATCTCAAAATTTAGATTTCATTTCTACTTTTCTGCCTACAATATCTCCAATCTTTGAATTATACTAGAATATACTTTCTTGCATGTTCAAATTTTGTGATGTTTCTGACTACCACCCCTGCATGGGTTTATATATCTTCAGATCGATGAAGGTACAATGTATGTTAATCGAGTCCTTGAATACAATACTCAATGTTTTTAAAGTTACTTGCCAGACGTATAAATATTCCAGAGAACAACTTTGTAAGCCGCCTTCAGGGTGATTTTATTGTGACAATGAACTTGCATTTCGCAAACACAGGTATAATATCACCAGGTTATTAACCTTAACGCGCTTTCTTAAATCAATTATTCGGCCAAATAGACTGTGTAATCAAATATACTGACTATTTTTTTTTCAACACTTATATATCCTCCAAAGTTAAACAGCCGTGTCTAATTAAGACAAATGGTTTGGAGGTTTCTCTACTGTAATTTAGGTTTATAGTTTTCTGTGTAATTGCACGAAACAGGTTATCTGAAAATCTGGGAAAGTCAGCATAACATTTTCTCTCTAGGTTGGCAAGTTTTTTTTCTACAATGATAACGTTGTATTCTATAATTTTATTTTTTTGAAAGATTCACCAGATACATTTTAAACAAAAGAATTTTAAATAACTAATGTATATTCATTTTGCCCAGAATCAACTTTTTGCATGTTGTAACATCCCGTACAATGCTCATGATTCGCTGTAACCGTATATGCAAGACTTTTTTTTTTTAATAAATGATTAACTAAGTGTATACAAGAACTTCATCATCTTAATTCGACCCTAAATTTCAATCTACCTACATGTTAGCGGATAAGATATCAAAGTCAAGCTTGGTTTAATTGAAGAATATTATTTTCAGAAGTGGAGAACAAAGGTTCTTAATTTCTCTTAAACATGGGAATGTCCGGTGTGAAATTGGACCACCAAGCTCTATAGTCGATTTCAAAATGACTTCAGTTCCCAAGGGTTGAGATTACCGAATTGCTATATTTTTAATGTTCTTAAATTTCTACATTGGACTATTTAGAGAAAACAAAGTGAAAGATTCGGTTTTGTGACTCGTGTGGGAACTTTTTAACTCTTATATATGTACAACCGCCAAACACAATTAGTACATGCACCATGCGTAAACTTAAAGTAATGCTTAAAGGGGTGTACCCATAATTTTCTAATATTCAAAATTAGTCCATATTGCACTTAAGCTGGAATTTTACTCAAATTGTAATCAGATTTCATAAAATATGAACATGCTTCGTATACCAGATAAGTGAATTTAATTCGGATTAGATTGGGGAATTACTCTACCAAAATACCAAATGGACATTATCAGTAACCATGCATTGCAGTTTGATCAATATGGGTCAGACTGCCAAATAGCATTAGTGTATTCACTGATTTTGGTAAAACCATCAAAACATCAGTAGATAGATAATTGCTGAATTTGACAACCCTTCCTCAAACTGATGAATCGTCACTACCCAATAAGACGTAGACTGCATAAAGACATGCCACAGTGTAGCTATATACTATATGAATATGGCCACTTTATGACATATTCAGACTATCGTTTTTTTTTTTGGAAATTTCAAAGTAATGATCCATTTAGAGAAGAAAGTTTTCTTTTCTGTACAGAACAACAATTCCAAATGAAATCATCGCTTTCAGATTTTTTCAAGCGTTACATTGCAATACAAAGCCACAAAGAAACTTGATGTGGAATTGTTTGTCCGGCAGATCAAAAAATATAGGTTATATCAATTGTATCTAAAAACTATGTTTTAAAACATGAACCACAACTTAGCCAAAACGGCGTGACAATCGTTTCTCCTAATTGAATTTGTTACGGAAATTATTAGTTCCACTTGAAAGGACTCGCTTTCATTTGTATTGTGCAAGATTAGAATATGGGATCTGAAAACTGGAATCCACTTTGGAGACAAACAGTTTTTATATTTGGATAAATGTTTGACTCCAAACGTTTACAAAGTTTGCATCATAATTCCAATTTTTTCTACCAAATCTTGACAACTGCCTAAAAGTTCAAACTCACTGCATATGGCTCTCATCGTAACTGTAAAAACCCTGGCTTATCGTAAATTAGTAAACCGAAGAGAAACGTCATAATATATTGTGATGGTATAGGTATAGTCTGGTCAATAAAGTAGAATTATTTATTGAAAAATAAGTGGCACAACTTCAATGCTGTACATATGAACCATTCACAAGAGACTCTTGTGATACAAAGTTTATTTAGTGCCACATGTCGTCAAAAGAGTGCCACATGTGAAACGTTTGTCTACAGAACGCGTGTTTATCTGTCCTGAATAAACTTTTTTAAAGTAACGAGCTCATTTGCAACATGCAACCTTGCTTATGCCTAAAATGTTGCAACGTTTGCCACACAGAAAAAAAAAATATATGTTTATATGAATATTTTGTTGCTTAAAAATATATGGAAGCATAGTACCAGTTTATTGTTGAAGTCCTATTGGTTAGAAGAATGTTTCATGTTAAAAGCAAACCATACCAACAATAACCTCCGAAATGACGAAATTGAGTTTTCCTTCAGAATTAAATTGATGGTCCATATTTTCGGTGTTTTAATATAAAAAATAAACTATGGCATTCACAATGCATATGGATGTGACACATTTCCTGCACTGTAAATGTAGGCCAGCGCTCTTCAGTGAATTTGTAGAAATATGTTTGTACTTTTGTTTCCTGGCAATTTGTGAAACCATTTTTTCTAGAAACTGTATCTATTTTTGCCATTGACGTACTTAAGAAACTCTTTGCCAAATGTTATGAAAAAATCCCAGTACATAAAAGCATGTTTTGTTTCATATTTGCTACATACATATCAAACAGTTTGGGTCCTCGTATATATTTTTAGCTATATGACATTTTATGGTCTTGCCTTTATGTGGGGCAAATGTGGAGCAATATGTAGGGTAGTAATACAGGTTTATGGTGTAATATTGAATGTTCATGTGTGTTATATCAACGTTAGTATACAGAAAAACTGGCTTCAATAATGTTGCAATATCATATAATAATTAATACGAATAGTAATAATAAATACATTGGAAAAAGCGCTGTTTTCTCTATTATTAGTTGTTTTTGCCATATTATCATTTAAAGTAAAGAATTCAATTATACGTTACTAATTATAGAATTCTCTAATTGGTAAGGCCATTTTTACTTAATTGTTTATGATAAGCATTAATTGTAACAATCACGTGTTTAAAACTTTGTATTACTTATCTCTGATTTTATAAAATTTGATAAAAAAAAAGCCCCAGATAGTACGGTTTGAGTATTTCGAATTATAATTTTTCATTTCCAGGCCCATGTCTCATTGTTTAAAATTCAAAACTTAAGTTATGGCTACACGTGATTGGATGATACTTGAACTTTGTTTTGTGTTGCGATCATCGAATAGGATATGTGTAATTCAATTTGTCATCCAAATATCTGAAGTGGCTCTTGAAGTTATCTCTCATTTTAAAAAGGAACGTTACTATGGAACTTTTAAGCTCGGTTGTTTCCTGGTATTAGTCATGACAGAAATTTGGACCTGATTTTTTTATTTTATAAAATCTTTGACCATATTTGTTCTGTGTGAATTCTGTGTATAACACGTCATATTAGCTGTGCTTATCAAGAGAATCTGTTTTGATTAAATTCATCACATTTTATTAACTAAAATTAAAGCTATCATATAGGTAATAAATTGTCAAAAAAATCTTGATAACATTGGATTGAATTGAGATAAGATAGCATTAGTCGTCGGAGTATATATATGAAAATGCCGAGTACGCAAATTGTGTCGCCATTGTCTTTTTTATCTTTTTTGTCAATTGAACCTGTAGACTTCTTTATCGATTATATCATAAAAGTTAGGATTGTATACTTCCTATATTCTGTGTATAGTTTCTCTGGCCTACATCCTGCGTTCGTGCATCTATGGCCTTTATCAGATCTGATAGTACCAATAAAATAAAATGGAGTTTCCATTTAGGAAATTGCTTTTTGGATTACAATTTAGAAATAAGAGAAACATTGCATTTCTGTTGACAAACATTTTCGAAGAAAATGTCATGCTAAAACTTTTAACAAATTCAGCAAGGCATTACAGGAATATTTTAAAAGCAATGCATTTTAGAAGTAATGCATCCTTATTCTTATCACTCAATGTTAATAAAACTTTTGAAGTAATGACACGTTTTTTGTTTTTAATTTTTTTCAGATATAATGGCGGAAAAATGTACACTTATATTGGGGAGGTGTGTGTTTCCCTTAATCCATACCGAACCCTCAACATTTATGGTGAAGAATTTGTTAGGGAATACAAAGGAAGGGAGATCTTTGAACGACCTCCTCACCTGTTTGCAATTGCGGATGCAGCTTATAAAGCCATGAAACAAAGGGGTCGTGACACTTGTATTCTTATTTCTGGTAAGTTAATACATTTAGCTTATTTTTTGTTTCACAGATTGTTTTTAAATTTTAAAGAATTTCAAATTCATGACAGCGAAAATCCACGCATAAGGTCCCATCAATACAAAAAAGTTCAATAAAAAATGTCATTTGCTTTCAGGTGAAAGTGGATCTGGTAAAACAGAAAACTCCAAAATCATCATGAGGTATATTGCTGCAGTGACGAATGTAAATGGTCAACAAGAAGTTGAAAGGTAAGTTGGGAAACTATATGTTCAGGCTAGATAAGTGTTACACATGGTATTTCAATTATTCACTATAATTATAATTTCAGGGTAAAAAATGTGCTTCTTCAATCTAATGCAATTCTGGAGGCTTTTGGAAATGCAAAAACCAATCGTAATGACAACTCAAGTAGGTTTGGCAAGTACATGGACATCAATTTCGATTTTAATGGCGATCCGATTGGGGGTCACATCAACAATTATTTGCTAGAGAAGGTAAGGAGTTTTCATATGAAAATGATTTTCATGATAATAATCAAGCTGTACGTTATAACATAGTGCGTTTCTTTTTAATTAATTTTATAAATTTAATTAATTTTTCTCCAGTCGAGAGTTGTTATGCAGCAAAATGGCGAGAGGAATTTTCATTCTTTTTATCAGGTAATTTTTTGAATATATATAACCGTTGATTTTTCATTAAATCTTAGCTTGTATGTGAATACATAGTTAACTGTTCCCAAGTTTGTGATTCCTTTTTTTTTTTGTGGTTTTCTTAGTTAATTTTTGGTGCCTCGGACCAGGAGTTATCAAAATACCATCTTTCTAAAGACCCAGAAAAATACCACTATATTCGGCAAGGAAAAGCTCACAGGGTAAGTGAATAAAGGCCAACATAACTTTTCTTGCTTATTAAAAAAAATCATGTATAAATAAAATATTGCAGACAGAAAGCATAAATGACCGAGCAGATTATAAAGGCGCTAACTCGGCCATGAGATCCGTGGGATTCGACACGAAAGAAATTGATACAATTTGGAGGGTCGTGGCTGCCATTATGCATTTGGTAGGAATGCTCGTATTTCTATATCATTTAGAATCCATCCGTATTCCTTATTCCGTGTTCCTTAACGAATTTCTTCGTTACCAAAGGGCAATATCGAGTTTGGTTTAGAGCAGGACGTCAGCAAGATTAAAAATAGCAAAGATTTGAACACATTAGCCGAGCTTCTTAAAGTGACGACAAATCAACTATCGGAAGCTTTGTGCCACCGAGTGATCGCAGCTGGCGGAGAAGTTATGCAAAAAGGACACACAGCCAATGAAGCTATTTATGGAAGGGATGCATTTGGAAAGGTCACTGAGCAAAGAAAATAAATGTCAAGGAATTGGTTCTAGATCCGAATGTGCTAACTTATTTCAATTCAATATTTGTAGGCGATTTATGAACGTTTATTCACGTGGATCGTCGGAAAAGTCAATAATGCTTTACAAGTAAAAAAAAGTGGAAATAAGTTCAGCAAGGATATTGTTATTGGCGTTTTAGATATTTATGGATTTGAAATTTTTGACAATAACAGGTTGGTTTTGAAGTTTTGCAGTATTTTTTTAATTTTATACATTTTTCTTAAAAGTGTATTCTTTTGAATAGTTTTGAGCAGTTCTGCATCAATTATTGCAATGAGAAACTACAGCAGCTGTTCATCGAGCTCGTATTGAAGCAAGAGCAAGAAGAATACATGAGAGAAGGAATTGAGTGGAAAAAGGTTGGCTCGCCTGCATTTAATAATCGGCGTTTATATTATTAAAAATACTTGTTAATAATTTGATTATTGACATACAGATTGATTATTTTAATAATCAAATCATATGCGATTTGGTTGAGCAACAACACAAGGGTATTATTGCCATCATGGACGAAGCATGTCTTAATGTTGGAAAAGTCACTGATGCGGTGAGTTTTAGTAAAATTATTGAGGGACTAAATGATTTTTATGATTGTATTTTGGTTCTCATGTTTTGTTATATGTCAGATGTTGTTAGAAGCAATGGACAACAAACTCAAGACTCATAACCATTATACGAGTAGAAAGGTAAATTTGAATTCTGCGACTTCTAATCATTAATTTTTCTATAATCTAACAAGATAATCTTATTCTTATGTGCTTGCCTTATCTTTTTTGAATTTCAGTTAACACCAACTGATAAGACCATGGAACATGCGAATCATTTTAAAATTCGCCATTATGCTGGTGATGTGATATATTCCGTTATCGGATTTCTGGACAAAAATAAAGACACTCTCTTCCAGGATTTCAAAAGGCTGTTATACTGCAGGTAATTCGAACGATAGTACCTGTAAAAAACAAAACGGTATTAATTTGAGTTGTCTTCATAATAAATAAGTCTGCATCGGTACCAATATTTTTTTGGCCCCTTATAAATACATTTTAGCATTTTATTCATTACAAATTTGTGCAATTCAATACAACTTGGTTTAATAATTTCTGTATATTAAATTTAGTTCTGATGAAAATATAAAGGCCATGTGGCCAGAAGGTGCCCAAGATGTTTCCAAGGTATGTTTATTTTTATATAGGCTTTTCAAAATAGTGATTTGTAACTATGGATTTATATGTATATAATAATTTGAATGTAGGTGACTAAACGACCGCTTACATCTGGAACTCTGTTTAAAAATTCAATGGTAGCACTAGTACAGAATTTGATTAACAAGGTATGATACACTATATTGCTTTAAATCATATGTGTTGATTTGCAATCTAATACTAACTCGCCCATGGAATTGATTTAATAGGAGCCCTATTACATCAGATGTATTAAACCAAATGAACAAAAGTCGCCTGTTTTGTTCCACGAAGAAAGAGTACGGCATCAAGTTAGTTATTTAGGACTTATTGAAAATGTTAGAGTGAGAAGAGCTGGATTTGCCTATCGACAAACTTATCCGAAATTTCTGAAACGGTTTGTAAACGTGTTAAGTGACTGTTAAACGTTTATTTCTTTTTGGTGCAGTTTCAGTAACATTGTTTTATCTCCCACTGAATAGGTATAAAATGATTTCGCAATACACCTGGCCCAATTTCCGTGGTAATTCGGATAAGGAAGGCGTTACCGTACTCATTAACGAATTGGGTTATGCCAATGATGTTAAATATGGAAAAACGAAGATTTTTATTCGCTCACCAAAAACTCTGTTTGCACTCGAGCAAAAAAGGACTTATTTAATTCCTGGCATCGTGATATTTCTTCAAAAGGTTTCCTTTTTTAATTTTTATTATTGTTAAAAACATGCAAAACTTTAAAAGAATCTACGCTTCAATTTAGTTTGGATTTATAATTGCAGATTTGGAGGGGAACTCTGGCAAGAATGCGTTATAAGAAAATGAAGGCAGCTGTTACCATCATCAGAAGTTATCGAAAATACAAGATGCGCTCATACATTGTCACGTTGGTGAATTCGTTCAGGTAATTTGCAATTTGTTGCAAGTTTTGATTTGGTTTTGCTATATATACTGAATATCTTGATACATGTTAATATCGTGACAGGAATGTGAAAAGTGCAAGAGACTATGGCAAGAGTATTATTTGGCCAAAGCATCCATCTGTGTTGAGTGGTGTGGTTGGCGATTTCCATAAAATTTTTAACCGGTAAGTTTCTTTACACAAATTGGCATGTAAACGTTGCAAGTACATATAATTAAATTACGTACGATTATTACCTTAAAGATGGAGAGCCTGCATGATCTTGAAAAAGATTCCTCGTGAGGAGTGGCCTCAACTGAAAATAAAAATCGCTACAGCCGAAGCATTGAAGGGAAGGCGCTTGGATTGGGGATATTCGAGGAAATGGGAAGGAAATTACCTGGGGATTGTAAGTTTGGCTGAGAACTACCAATGGTTTGAATTGCTGAATATATTTACCAATTGCACAAACTACTCTTTTTTAGACGAGTGAGAACCAGAACACGCATCTCTTCAATTCGTCAGTGAATTCCTTGAAAACAAAAGACGATTTTAAGATGGTTTTATTTTCAAGTTTTATCAAAAAAGTGAGTAATTTCTATTGGTTGCATGTAGTGTTAAGTTGTTTACAGAATGCACATGAAAGATGACATGGTGATGATGGTTAAATGTCAAGCTGGAAAAGTCCTTTTTATTGAAAAATGGACCTTAAAATTGGGAGGGCTAATTTCTTAAATCCCTTTCATTATTTTCATAGCTTTCATGTTCAAGCATATTTGTTCATATTATTTATAGTTCAACAAATGCAACAAAAGTGCAGATCGTGCAATACTTGTGACCGAAAAGTTTATCTACAAACTTGACTGCAAAAAATTTAATCCCATGAAACAGCACATTCCTTTCAATGATGTAAGTTTGAATCCAAGAGCTTTGCCAAGCAATGTTGGAAAACAGCATTATAACTTATTTATGTCCAACTAGATAACTGGAATTAGTTTGAGTCCATCCACCGACCAATTGGTGATAATTCATCTTCGAGGGGGCAACGATTTTGTGTTTGCACTTACTGGACCTGGTAGAGATAGTCGAGCACCAGAACTAGTCGGTGTACTATGTAACCAATGGCAAATGTAAGCATTTATAAACTTGTCTGTAAACCAATTTTGACCAGAATGAATTTAATTTTGTTGTTTTCATGTCTTTATTACAGCCAACACAAGCAAGACCTTCGAGTCAATGTGGGGCCTCAACTTCAATGCTTTCTTGGAAACAAAACGAAAACCATTAACGTTGAAATCAGCGGAAATGTTGCGATGCCAACATTTAAGAAAAATGGACCAAATCTTGTGTTTTTAAGTCCTTAATGGTTGAAATCACACGATGGATAATTATCTTGGTGGTGCATAAATTTTGACACTAAAAGTGGCAAGTCAGTGTAAGTTTAAGTTTAATCTTAAATTAATGGGATCTCCAGCATCCTTTTTTAAACATTGTAGATATTGTATTTAATGTTTTAAAATTGAAACTATCCTCCATAATTGGTTGGCATCGGTAAAATAAATATTATAAGCAATGATAAAAAATATTCAAATGCAATACATCATTCCATGTCAGTTTTTTTTCTGTGAATTAAATATGAGCGGAATAGTGGTTTATTTTTGTTGAATGATTTTCAAAACTTGGATATTTGAATGAATGTACAGTGAAGCCTTTAATTCGAAATAATGATTTATGTTAAAACAACGTGTGGCATTCCCTACATTTATTTTACATGACACGAAACTTCGTTACACCAAACAATTATTTTTCATGGTTGCAAATTTGTGATATTTTAACTATGTTCTTAATAGATTCAGTTAACTGTTCTTAATAGATTCAGTTAACTGTACTTAGTAGTCATTACCAGTATGCCGCACCAGCAGGGACGGTCTTACTAGCGTTACTTTGCTAGCGTCACTCATAAATTTGCATGCAAATATAAATCTTCATTGAAATGTGTCGCTTAAATTCTTAATATAAACATGATATCATTGTTTGAAGCAACAGATTATGGACTCGCCCAAGTATGCAGAACGCAATAAACAGATAGTTAATGCATTTTTTAAAATTTGTTTGAATACATGCTAATTATTTGTTTAATTCCTGCTAAATTGGATTTCTCCTTTAAAATAAAATAAGTATAAAGCATTGCATTAAAATTGCGCTTTAATTTTTAGACATTCAACGTTTATGAATTGCAGGTCCCCAGGTGTAAGCTTAAGTTCTCAAATGTATATCATCCTGGATGATGTGCATCTACATGTATGTTTTCTGTAATTTGGATTCGTACATGGTCTTTGTGGATCGATCGATCAAATGCGTTAGGACAACTGTTTGAAGACAGTTGGCTTACTGATCTAAGCTACAGGTAGGGATTAGTGTACTTGTGTATCTCCTTTAAGACTCAAAACTAATCTCATAAAAGGAAGAAAAGTATTACGACTAATAACTATAATTACGAATAAGGTTATAAAAGTCTAAATGAATATGAAAATTGACCTTGCTTTTTCCTAATTATACTATCTTCAAACCATTATAAACTAGTACAACCAAAAAATAAAACCTTAATCTCAATTTTTAAGTTGTCTGTTTCCCACACTAAATGAGAACTTCTATAAAATGTAGCAGTCTCCAAAAAAAAAAAAAAAATTTAAAAAGCTATCTGAGAAAAAACTATTTGAAAACCCCATGAGGAAGACAAACATAAGTTTCAAAAAGTGTATGTAAAACTTAGAGAGAAAGACCAGCTCTTTGGTGTCACTAGATGGCGTGCCCAGTTGTAGGGTCTTTTCTCAGCACATTTTTTTAAAAGGCTTGTTCTTTTTTTCTGTTCCTTTTCTTCCAAAATGGTCATATTGCCAATGATTGCTAGAAGAACGTTAAACTTTGAATGTTTAGCAAACATCTTTTGTGTTTCTGAGCACATAATTTACTTAAAATAATGTCGCCTCTTTTATAATGCCCCACAATAACAACTAGTCCAGCATCATAGTTGGATTTTCATATTTGCAATTAAATTAAGTCGCAACTAGTAACATGCCTCAATATAAATTTAAAAGAAGATAATGGTTTCGGATTGGTGACGCCTTAGGCAAACTTTTTTTCAACCATAAACAAACGTAATTAGTCCTGGTTAACTGGGTATAAAACCCTGCGCTTTCTTGCAAAAAAGGTATCATATCAAAATTTACAACGATGCAAGAAATATATATTCATAAACTCTGTGACGAAAATTTGTTTGTTGTTTCAAGATATACTATTTGTAACACAGAAATTTGGATTTGGCCAAAATTTCAATTCAAGCTCAACAAAATTTAATCAAATTGAAACTAAATATCAATCATTTTAAAATGCAAATAATATTCATTTGAAAAATTAGCCATGTGTTTTAGAAAGGGTCCATTTCAAATGGATATTAATACATTTTCAATTAAAAAACTGTTCTGCATCATAATAAACTTATAACGTGCTTAGAGTCATTGAACTTAAATTCAAAATATCGTGGGTTTCTTTCACCGATAGAGAGAGCTGCGTTTTGCGCTGCATTCAATTCTGAGATCCATCCAATTAATTTCCTGAAGTTCAGACAATTCGGATCTAGCTTGATAAGCCTAGGCGTTCAATGGTCGGGCACAACCATTAACGGATGGACTTCTTCCATTAAAACACCGGTGGGATTTCATAAAATTTAATAAATTCTAGAAAGTTATCCCTTAAATCATCAAGATGCCGAGTACGTATTTTTGATGGCAATTTATCATATTTCACCATTACTCTGTCAACTACCCAACACAAAAGAAATGACCTATGTCAAAAGACGGAGCAAAAGCAAGAACGAGTGTTAAGGTTTATTAAGGTGACGAAATAAGTTGGGAGTTTTGCCAAAAAAAAAAAAATACTTTCAACGTTTTCTCAATTCGAAGCCATTTTTAAAAGTCGATACATTTTCAGTGTCATTTATTCGATTTTATTAGGTAGTTTCCCCATTGAAAAGTGAAGCAACGGTTCGTTTATTCTGGCATTCTATCACGAGTATTTTCCGAGATATAAAATATCTAGAGAAAAGCGTTGTAATTTCGGCGTATAAATCCACGCAAAAAGTGCAATAATGGTTGTAATAAACAGACAAACGTACGTAAACGGTGAAACTGAGTCTTCGGTGTCAAAGAAAGAAGAGCCTCATTAAACCACGGTTGTCTGGTCTGTATCACGTTTCCTGGCAAGTACCTTGAAATACAACGACGAGCATAAGGAGTGTAGGAAACCTTGAAAGTCAGTGCTTATCTGACATACGGTGACAGCCTATCAGGTCCATGGAAAAGTGAGGGACAAACGACGTGCACCAGGCACGTGGGAAATAAAAGCCAAACATCCCATGCATCCCCCTTTCCTAACTCAACACTTTTAGCGTTGCTTTTTCCTTCAATGATTTCTCCTCTTTAACGATCGATTGAAATAAGATGACGAAGTCTGCAAACATGCACCCAACATCCTCGAAAACATAAAGAACAGAGTAAACCGACCAATCATAAACCGACAAAAATCTCTCCCAAATTTAAATTAATAGCTGCAATTTCGTGAAGGATTCAGTGTCCATAACAATCGAAAAAGTCCGAAAATGAACAGCAAAAAACCCACCAGAGAAAGCGACATCTATTAGCAACTCTGGAAATAGTGTACATGCAAGAGTGCATTGTTGTTTGCATTGTGTTTTTTTATGGCTTTTTTAATTCAAAATTGTTTTGAACTATTAAACATACCTTGAAACACGTTTACTGCTAAAATTAAAATGCATACCATCTGATGGCAACTATGATGGACTTGTGCAATGGATTATGGTGTTGATGATGGTGGATTGATGAATGGTTGGATGAATGATTGAATGAGTGAATGGATGGATGGTTGTTGGTTGGTTGAATGAAGGAATGGATGGATGAATGCTTGAATGGATAATGATGGTGGTGGCGGTAGTGTTTGATTTCGAGTATGGATGAATGGTAAATTAAAACAACATATATTGTATGCCTGTGCCATTATACATAATTAAGGACCTGTTTTAACCAATAAATTGAAATGCGGAATCTGTTATACCAATCGTAAGAAATTTGGGATGTCATCACTGACAAGGTAAACTTTGATAGCAGTGGTCAAGTCAAGAATGTATGTTTTCTTAACACGGCAGGACTCCAACAAGATTGGAGTTTCAAAAGTTAATATGTGCCATCCTAAAACAGGACTCCATCGAGCTGTCGTGGTCACCCGAAGAACGCACTACGAGCCATTCCTCCTTGGAGAGGTCCTTGAAAGTAGAGAATCCTCGCCATCAGGATTCCGCAGGCGCAGCTTCCGCTCTGTCAGTCGTTGCCAGGGCAACCGAGCCCAAAGCGAGGCCCCCTGGTGGTGCGAAAACGAGGCTATGACATGACTGATGCGTCAAATCGAAGTGAGGCTGGTTGGTTGGTCGATTGAAGCAAAGTTGGTGCAAGCGGGAAAACATCGGCGTTTCGCCGTTATTGATGAGCAGCGTTCTGCAACCACCGGCTCGGCTCAAAGATCTCGGGGATTTTGACTAGCACACGTATTTTAAAAACCCTGCCGCCAATCGCTGGCGACATTTGCACACTCGGATTGCACGGTGATGGCAAGTTGGACGAACAGGCATTGCGCAAGGACATACGGCACTGCGTGAATCCAATGGATATAAAGGCTTGAAGCGTTTGGACACCCCACCGACTCGCGCTTCGGATTGCTGACAAGCTGCACAATTTTTCGTTCAAAGTTTTTTTTCCCAAACCCTTTTTGCATCGGTCGGAATTTCGGTTAAGAAAGTGCACGCTGAATGTGGCGGCATAAGACAGCATCATGAACAACAGCAAGACCTCGATTTGCTTCGTTTTTTGCATTCTTTCGTGGGACCTACTTGCGATTCAACTCTTCTTCCTCTCCTTATTGCATTTTCCTACGAACGTATTGGGTAAGAAATTTATTTATATTTGCTTCATGCTTTATTCATCCTGATTCGGATAGAATTTGCTATTTTACTGGCTGTTATACCGCAACTGTATCTCGCTCTTTGGAGAGGACTTAAACATCCCAGAAGCATAACACCATTCTGTTACAACTCGCACTTTTTTTATATCCCGCATGATAAACTTATATCTCAAAACTTTCAAAAAGGGTTGTCTTCAAGGGGAAGATCAAGTGGTATTTCAACGACGCTCGAAAAAATAAACATCTTGAAACCAAATCGTAGAAGTTTGTGCTAGCAAAATCGATTCAAAAACTATGCAAATACTTCCCTGAATAAAATATGAAAACACAAATGGAATAACTTTTTATCTACAGTGGCTTCAACTTAATGAATTTAAGTAAAATACAGAAATATACAAATCATAATAAAAATTATTCTAAATGCCCCAGAATGTCGGCAATCACACAATATCTCGGCGCTATGCCGTGTTGCCTTTTTATTATTCGTAAAGGGGAGTGGATGTTTTTCTAATTTTTGTTGAAATGAATAACTTTTACTATACTTTAAAACATTATCTACATCCTACTGATTTAGTATCCCCTTTCCTACTTTATACAAAGAATACAAAAGATTTATGCATCAGTTTTCTCCTACTTCCTTACAAAGAATGTGCTAACTTTTAAAGCGAATGATATTTTAAATTCTGCGCCTTTAGAGAATGGGAGTATTATAGGACCACATTTCATGTTATCCGATGTGGTCACATTACCGGAAATACACTGTATTGCCAGTACAATGAACTCTGTATAACTAGTGTGTCCCAACTGAGGTTTATCGAAAAAGCTAT
>JAQGAE010001828.1:0-20578 GCA_034696685.1 Julus scandinavius
TCTCTTTTGGTTTGGCTGGAATTGTGTTTTAAAATTTCACCCATTGAAAGTGATAGGGTTGTGATCCAGCTTAAGAACAATGTTTCATCAACATTTTCCCAATCACTCGTGAGGCGGTCCGGATTAAAGGGGGAAATGTTGCAACTTTACTGCGCATGCTCAGACATAAGTATGCACTTTCAAGCATACACCTATTCATATACACTTATAACTGTATATACAGCCTTGGTAGAAGCGCCATAAACTGGAAGCGTTTGTCACTGATTCTTTGAACGTTTTGATTGAGGCAGGTCAACATTCTTCAACATGTTGAGGACTACAATGTTTCAGGATTGTTTTGAATGTTTGCATGTTTGCAGTTTGCATGTTTTATGTTCAATGTTCAATGCAGTGGAGACGCAGCTTTACAGAAACTTTTCAGATGTTGCAAGAGGCTTTTGGAGATGAACTACTGAGTAGATCATGGTGCCTTGAGTGGCAAAAGGTTTAAAGAAGGCCGGACAATGGCGGAAGACAATCCTCGTCCAGGACGTCCATCAATTAACTTTGACCAATGACGATCAGAGGAATGCAACATTTCATTTGGCCCATGTCAAGAAATTTTAACTTGACAACTGTGGCAAAGTGGGGACTGGGTGCTGCACTATGACAACACACCTGTTCCCTCTGCATTGCTCACTCGCGGTTATAGCACAAAAACGCCATGACCATCATCCCCAGCCCCCTTACTCGCCAAACTTGGCCCCTGCAGACTTTTTCCTGTTTCCAAAACATAAGAGACCCTTGAAAGGGCAAATTTGCCTCAACTGGCGAGATTAAAGAATTAGCGCCAGAAGAGTTATACAGCATTCGAGAAGATTAGTTCTCATTTCGTATTCTCACTGCTCGCACACAATGCGGAACGGACAAATTACGTCAGTCCATCAAAGTCTGGTAATGGCTGCAGATGGTCACACTTCACATGACCAGTCTCCACACATAGTTACTGCACATGTGCAAAGCGCATGTGCCAACTATGGTTCAAATGGGCAGCATTGTGGAGAAACCATGGTTTTTGTTCCGCGCACCAGAAAAGTCATGTCAAACAAAACTTCGTGTGTTATGCATTAAGGGCAGAGCTAAAAAACAGAAAAGGCGAGCATCTGCTCATAAACATTAGTGCACATGCGCGTGGTACCAAAACACACAAAAGTATGGTCGATGAGAATACGCCATAAGAGTCCAACCAGCAGTGTAAAAAATGTACAGCTTTCCATGAGTAGTACACCTATACCTCACTATACGGCCGCTCTTTAAATGGCCTATATTTATGGCATTTTTTCGATTTACAGCCTAAAATGTTTTGTTATAAGGCCAAAAAATAATGCTGTATTTAAAGAAAGTGGCCAAAAAATGTGATAATTTATGGATTCCGACTTAGAGGCGTTCAGTCGTAATCCTTCGGATGGTAGCATTGCACCACTGGCCTCTCGGCCAAGCACAAGGACCACCGGTCCGAACCTGCAGTTCCTCTCGTACTGAGCAGGATTACTATCGTAGTAACGATTCATCAGTAGGGTAAAACTAACCTGTCTCACGACGGTCTAAACCCAGCTCACGTTCCATGTTAGTGGGTGAAGTTAGCCTAATTTGCACAAACAAGGTCTGATTTGGCTAACAATAAAACAACTTATGGATTTCACTTCGTTTAAGAAGGGGGAAAATGAAAATCGCATTGGAGAAAAAATTGATTCGTTATACGGCTTTTCCGCTATACTGCCAACTTTCCCGGAATGTATCAATATACCGCAAAGCGTACTTAAAAGAGGACAATGTTAAATAACTTGTACAATTTTTAAAAAACTCAGTCCAGGAACTTTTTTATCAGTCCTCGTACATCATGATTAGGAACGAATCGGGCGAACGTCCTTAATATCTCGAACACCTATTTAATTCCTACATTAAGAAAAATACTAGTTAAACCCGTCTATTTCATCCAACCTTGCATTTGTTGTTTTTTGCGTGGGAAGCAAGTTATTTTTTTTTCTTCTCCAGAGTTTTCATAATGTGTAGGGCGTCACAGGGAGAGTAATAACGATTCTATACTTTCCATGAAAATATTTTAGCACACCCCATCCTCCAATTTTAAACCTTTTTTCCGTTACATGGCTTTTAAAAATATATCCGGGTTAAGTGTTAAAAAAAAACCCTAAAATTTAGTGGCAGCCTCGCACGTCTTCAATGTCATTTCACTTTTGTTTCAAAGTCTAAATAAAAACAGTTAAGTGTAAAATCATCGATTAAAGTTGGACTTCATCTCCTTTCATTGTTTCCACTTCTAAACACAGAATTTAATGTCAGATTACGCTAATCAAAAGCAGCATAAAGGTGTGATCATGTGATGCCGTCCAAAAAACTGCATAAAAATGAGGTTCACTCCAGATGACCAGAGGCCTTGTACCAGTCGTGCGTGGACACCCAATGAAAGGCCAGGGTGAAATCACGAAACAATTGAACAGACCCCCAACTTTGATGACCCCATATTCGATCCAGGTGTGCATAAGACAAGGCCCGAGGGGAAATCCCATTAATTTAACCATCGTTGCAGATTGTAAGCGATGTGTTATCGCCAAAATGGGTCACCTATGCAAATTCTTACCTCTATTCGAATTTTCCAGTTATTTATTATTACGGGTACATTTTCAGACAAAATCAGAAAAATACGCCCATTGAAATACTATCCAAAAACAAGGTTGAATTCGGAAACTCCGATTCTTGCTTCACATTTGTGTGGCAAAAATTGTGTCATCTATATGGTAAACTTTCTAATTAACTTAGAAAAGTTTTGCAGTAATTAATTCCAAGCCAATTTAGGCATGCAGTAAAATTCGCAAATATTTGTCCTGGCGGTTCAGCGCCCCCTGTTGGTGTACGAGACTTTAGCATTGCAATTAAGAATGCAATTGCAATTTTCAACATGGCCGTACTCTTTCACTCCAAAACGGAAATATTCAAATATGTGGGGAAAATAAAACGTGTTCCAAGAAATCTATAGCTGAACCCCTCTTATCCGTCTTGGTTGGGAGTGGGACCAGTTGTGGGTTGGTTAAGAGAGAGACGGTTAATCCAGAGTTTATCTAAGAAGTATCTTGGATATAATTTCAACAGAATTTCGGTAATAAGATTACAACAGTATTACAATTAAAATTTCGTTAATCAGATTATAAATCTAATGTTATTACTACAAAATACAGTAATTTACCAAGAAGAAAGAGGGGAAGTTATACAATACATAATATGATGCAGGTCTACATAAATCTTGGGGTTTTTTATAATAACGTTGTGCAAACCAATTAAACAATAGGTTGTTCATTCTTATAAATCTAACTGATCTTATCTACATTTCTTAACAACAACTTAACGTCATGGAAAGAATGAAATTTAGAGGAAGTTAATTTTTTTTAGCCTGAAACTACTGGTAAAGCCTGAGAGCCGGATAAGTGGGGTTCTACTGCACTTAGTATATAAGCAAAAGAAAGATTCCAAAAACCATCTTAGGGGCCATTCAAAAAGGACGTCCTCAAGAGGGGAGAAGGGGGTCTGCTGGCATGTGGACAGTGAGAAGACCTTATGGATGTGCTCTAAAGGTGGTATTATTCAGATTTTGGATTTTCTGTTTAATTAAGTTTTAAAGTTCAGTGAAAGGGGGAAAGGACACCAGAAGAAATGTCTGCAGTCCCAAATGTACTTGAATTTTTAAAATCTCGGGAAAGTCGGGAATTATGCCTAAATTTGTGTTAAACACCAATTTCATGCTGGAACTTTCCTTCGAATTAAGTCAGGAAATTTCCGTCAATCAGAAATATCTATAAAAATTTAGTACAATTGGCAGTCAGACGGGTGCTTGGAAATTTATAGGATGGGCCTTTGTTTGTTCCAACACAGAAAACTCAAAACGTGTATTTATGCACATCAACGTGTAATTTTTGATATAACACACAGCAATTTCTGTTACATTTTAGCAGTGTGTTATTCTGCACAGTAGTGTTTTCAAAACACACAGTATGTGCATTTTAACGTTCCAAATGTGTTACATTGCATATAAAAATAGGAAATTTTACACATTTAAGAGTGCAAAGCACAGTTAAAACACTGTTGTGTGCGCACCTTTTTTACACATTTTGAGTTTTCAGTGAACAAAATGTTTGGCCACCCTACTTTTCAAAAAAATGAAGGACGTCGAGGAGGGAGGGGGGAAAGGTCTGGGCTAAAATTGAGACCGTGTAGACCGGGGGGAAGGGGGGGGGGGGAAGGAGAAAAAGGAAGTGGTTGGGGGTCTGGACTGAAATGGAGGAGAAACTGGACACAGTGTAGACCAAAGGGAAGGGGGGGAGGAAAGGGGGAAACTGGTCCATTTTTGAAAGAATTTCGGATTACGTCCTTTATGAATGGCCCCAATATGGCGAATCAATTAAAGGGTGGCGCTATTAAGATCCAGTACAGTGATCTAAGCGCTTTAACTTTCATCAGAAAATCGTTATAAAGTCGTAATATGAAACAACTAAGCTATTAAACTTTCATCAGAAAATCTTTGCAAAGTTGTATTCCGAAATCTCGACGTCCATCAACAGAAATGCAATCAGAATAAATTAAAGCGGTATACAGCTCTCAACCTGCCAAGAGTTTCCTGAACTCGTGGGATTATATAAGTCACCAAAGTCTTCCAAGTTAACTTTTATTACTGGGGTGCTTATCCATCCACAATCTCCACACCAAATCCCCAGAAGCTCAGCAATTGATTTCCGTACAAACCGCAAAAGTGGATTTAACCGACCAACCAACAATTACAAAATCCAAAAAACCCTTATTTTTTTGAAAAATTAAAACAGTAGCCCCTAAGTAGGCCAGGGTATAAGGGGCATTATTCCCTGCAAAACTATCGTGTGACTGACTCTCATTGCTCGCCAAAGAGTGTAAGAACCGGTTGCGGGTTCCACCAACCAACGTTACATTTTTATTTATTTTTTTATTTATTTATTTATTTTTTTTGGTGCAAAACTTAGCATTTGTAACGAGGCTTAATTAATTGCTGTGGGGATCACAAACACGTCATTTGCATCAGATTTTGAGGCGTTGTTCTTATGCAAGCCTCCAGCGTGTGAGGCAGTGTGTTTGGGATGGGTCGACCCTATTCCATCCACACAGGGCAAAACATGTCATTCTAAAAAAGAATCAATAAAAATGTGGAAGATTAGCATTTTCAGATTGCCAAACTCAAGTAGCCCACATTGGCACCCATCGCCTTGAGACCCACGCGGGGTCGTTGTCTCACGCTAGTCCACAAAACCCGATAAGCCAGATAGATTCATACATAAATTCTATTAAACAGCAGGACCTCATTTACATTAAACTGTTTTGATAGCCAATTTATTAGTAAAGGAAGGAAGGAAGGAAATTGTTGGTTGGTGTTGTTGATTAATGGTTTTACAAATAATTCTGATTATTTATTCAATAACATTGTAAGGAATGTCATGGCAACATCAACTTCATCAGCAACTGCACCTTCATAAACAGGATGGGGATAGATGCAGAGTGGCACACTAACGCGCATTGGCCAAGTCTGGCCCTTCGTTTGAAAGGAGTCGCAACATCTAGTCCAATGGAAAAAGTCGTATTACGGCCCAAAGTACATTTTGGAACAGATTATAGAAACAGAAAAATACATAAATATAATACAAGATATTTGGGAAAAAAATGTATATATTAAGCAAAAAAATGTTTTTTTTTTCATATACCGTCACATGTAGATACTTTCGCCCAGTTTTTTGGTATTTCTTTTGGAATTATGAAAAAGTGTTCAATGATTATGACATGAAACTAACCAGTTCAGATAGAATCAACCCTCCTCTTTCCGATTATGGCATCATATTTACTCTCAGATTTACAGGTGCAGGGATATTCCCATCAATTCCTGTCCCAAAGTTACCTCCATCGTGTGGGCTAACTTAGAGCCAGTACATTTTTTAAGGCATATCCATCGTGACATTCCATAACCATAATAGTCATCTACATATATTTTAAGTTACTTGTATTGTAGCTGATGAAACATAGAATCCTTAGTCTATTAAGTTTAACGCTTTATTTGTAGTAAACTAATACCCAATTCTAGTGCAGAGTGTTTAATAAATTTGCTGTCAAAAATTTAAGCATATTTCCCAATTTTCAAGGCTGCTGGACACCCTGTTAAATAAGTAGCAGACAAAACAACCACATCTTGCAAAGATTTTTGACATCCGCTAGCGCATGCGTACATCCAAACAGCAAACATATTTAACCCTACCGGTTAAATTTGGCTTTGGTTGTGAAAAAAAAATATGATAACAGCCATTATTATTATGTCGCCATCTGTTTTTGAAACATTCTTTAGTAAAACAAGGTACTTAAGCGAGTATTATACAGTAGATCAGGGTTTTTCAACCAGTGTGCCGTGAAATGTCTGCAGGTGTGCCTGCAAAAAAAGGGTTAAAAAACACTGCAATCCATGTTTTGTAAAAATTAACTTCCAATCAGCCTTTCTGCTCAACTACATTTTCAGAGTCTGATTCCAGATTTAACGATAGTTGGTCAATATGAGCAAATTGTTCAAAATGGCCTTGTGCTTAGTTAAGACCTATTGCACAGTCACATCATTCTCGTTCATTTTACTGCAATTCCTCTTGTCACAAACTGTAAACTACAACTGTTATTTATTTGTTTCCTGAAGTCACAGAATTTAAAAGCAAGTCCAAATCGTAAATATCGATCGTGCTTTCCATGTCAAACATATCCCCTGGTTTGTCAGCACTAAACAAAAAAAACAATGTTTGACCTCTTTGCTATTCACGTGAAACAGTATAGAAAAACCTAGTCGTTTTGTATGGCCACAAACACATGGTTAATTACCGAGGAATGACTTATCCAAAATGTTCAAATAGGCTTGATTTCGAAACACGCCTAATTAGAAAAGTGGTAAATTCACCTTCAAAAATTTTGAGTCCAGGCATGATAGGCTATCGCCACCTGTTTTAATTAGCAAAAAAAAGTAGGCCGTTTCAAGGCAAACTTATATATATACCCACTTTGAATGTGCCTAAACATTTGCGTCATAGTAATTTGACAACAGGTAAACCACGGCAGTAGGCCGTGCTATATCAAACTGTTGCACACGGGTCCAAGGGCGCCATTACTGAATTAATATCGTTAGCTAACCCCTATAGGATATATATATATATAAAAATAAGCGGCATTGCGCAATGCAGAATCACCATTGTGTTACTATGTAAATTAAAGAAAATGAGGGTAGACACCATCAGAACACTGCAGGGTGGAGCTACTTTCGTATATTTTAGAACTATTCACGCAAACATGACTTGTGCACAAAAATGAGTCAATACAACGATTGATGTCAAAGCACACTTGCATGTATCATTGGTACATTGAAACCTGGTTATAGAAGTTAAATATGCATGTATGACACATGGGCACACAGTCTTTTGAAACTGACTCAACGTTTCGGTGTTGAAAGGGGTTTTTATGATTTTTCTTTTCTAAACAGGACTTTATCAACACCACAGAAATTGTACGATGGCTAGTGATGTTATAACACGAAGGGTAAACAGTGTTTTCTCGCTGTATACCGTATAAACACGATTAAAGCTTTCGTTATTATACCGCAAGCACGAAGTTTTCTCGCAGTTAGACCGCAAACAAAGTTTTCTCGCCGTTGGACCGCAAACAAAGTTTTTTCGCCGTTGGACCGCAAACAAAGTTTTTTCGCCGTTTGACCGCAAACAAAGTTTTCTCGCCGTTGGGCCGCAAACAAAGTTTTCTCGCCGTTGGGCCGCAAACAAAGTTTTCTCGCCGTTGGGCCGCGAACAAAGTTTTCTGGCCGTTGGACCGCGAACAAAGTTTGCTCGGCGTTGGACCGCGAACAAAGTTTGCTCGCCGTTAGACCGCAAACAAAGTTTTCTCGCCGTAAGACTGCAAACAAAGTTTTCTTGCCATTAGACCGCAAACAAAGTTTTCTCGCTGTTAGACCGCAAACAAAGTTTTCTCGGCATTAGACCACAAACAAAGTTTTCTTGCAGTTAGACCACAAAGTTTTCTCGTCGTTAGACCGCAAACAAAGTTTGCTCGCCATTAGACCACAAACAAAGTTTGCTCACCGTTAGATCACAAACAAAGTTTGCTCACCGTTAGATCACAAACAAAGTTTGCTTGCCGTTAGACCACAAACAAAGTTTGCTCGCCGTTGGACTGCAAGCAAGGTTTTCTCGGCGGTAGACCACAAAGTTTTCGCGCAGTTAGAGCACAAACAAAGTTTGCTCACTGTTAGACCACAAACAAAGTTTTCTCTGCATTAGACCGCATGGGAATCTAATGCTGAGTTAGGCTACACAAATCCTGTTACCTGCAAAGGACTACTAGAGGGATGGTTGAATTACTGTCCTTTCAGGAAATCTAATGTGGAGACTAAGTGGAGTTAGTGTTTAGTACACATTTAGGGACATTTATAGTTAGGAACATTTTGCCTAATTCTAATATTTCAGCTCTAACAAGTGGAGACTTAGGAGCATTTTCCTGATTTTTTGGGGTACGACCTCTCCATACATTGACATATGATGGCATGTTTTGACGTTTCATATGTAATAGTGTAAGAATTGAAACTGAACATAAATATAATTAATGAATGTTGTTTTTATATACATATAATTTGACTGGTCTTTACAGGTCTTAACTGACCTAGACAGCGAATCAAACAAGGGTAAAGTTATAGAGGGAATGAATTTCCTATTCAGTCCCCAAGAAATAACAAAGGTTTTAGCGCCGTTATTTATCGTAAACACGTGTTCATATAAAATATGTTGAGATTCCCATCTGAATGATGTCCAGTAAATTAGCAGGAGAAAAAAGTCAAGCATATTCAAGGATTTCAAGGCACGTCTAACATATTTCCAAGCGCCCATCCAACAACCACCATATTTCCCCAAACATGCTCTAGAAAGTTGTTTTATATCAGATTTTTCAAGTAACACAAATGCTTCAACGTCGACAGAAAATAACAGCATATACCTTCCCCATTCACAAAGCTATAGACACTATGTTTTGATAGGTTAATTGGTGGAAAAAAAAAGACTTAGGTACCATCGACTTGAGCCTTCACGAGGCCTCCTAAAATTTAAATGTGTTGAATATTCTGGTCACAGTTGAAAGGAATCTATTCAAATCATTAAAGTTGTTCAAACAAGGTTTTGACGTTTTTTCTGATGTACACTTGTTTCCCCAAATTGTCCCACAAAAAAAAATGTGTAACAATGTTGACATACAAGTGATACAACGCTGACAGTGCATACTCCGACATGCGTTATTCATAGTGGTCATCATTATTATACAGGCAAAATTTGCATTTTACCACTTAGAAGAGCACTTCTAAAACTAATCGGTAACAAAAGCGCATGCAGAAATTCACGGAGCCATGCAGCAATTTCGCACTTAAAACTTCATTGTTCTGATATAATAGGCAACAAACATTGGTTTCAAGCATGGAAAATAAAGGAATGGCCTCATTTCGTAAACATAAACATCTAATCCCACACTGGCCAGAACCCTGACCTCTCAACACGATGCATCCATTCTGTTTCATCGCAGGGGTGTATGACGTCATAATTCCAAGTAGATGGTGTTTCGAGACGTCATAATTCCAAGTGGATGGAGTTTCATGACGTCATAATTCCAAGTGGATGGTGTTTCAAGACGTCATAATTCCAAGTGGATGGTGTTTCAAGACGTCATAATTCCAAGTGGATGGTCTTCATGACGTCATAATTCCAAGTGGATGGTATTTCAAGGCGTCATAATTCCAAGTGGATGGTCTTCATGACGTCATAATTCCAAGTGGATGGTCTTCATGACGTCATAATTCCAAGTGGATGGTCTTCATGACGTCATAAATCCAAGTGGATGGTGTTTCAAGACGTCATAAATCCAAGTGGATGGTGTTTCAAGACGTCATAAATCCAAGTGGATGGTGTTTCAAGACGTTATAATTCCAAGTGGATGGTCTTCACGACGTTGTAATTCCAAATGGATGGTGTTTCATGACGTCATAATTCCAAGTTAATGGAGTTTCATGACGTCATAATTCCAAGTTAATGGAGTTTCATGACGTCATAATTCCAAGTTAATGGAGTTTCATGACGTCATAATTCCAATTGGATGGAGTTTCATGACGTCATAAAGTGGATGAATTTTCATGTCATAATTCCAAGTGGATCGAGTTTCATGACGTCATAATTCCAAGTGGATGGAGTTTCATGACGTCATAATTCCAAGTGGATGGAGTTTCAAGACGTCATAATTACAATTTACAAGTGGATGGTGTTACATGACAATTCCAAGTGGATGGAGTGACGTCATAATTCCAAATGGATGGTGTTTCATGACGTCATAATTTCAAGCGGTTGGCGTTATATGACATAATTCCAAATGGATTGTTTTCATTTCAGAATTCCAAATGGATGGTGTTTCATGACATCATGATTCCAAGTGGATGGCGTTACATATGACATAATTCCCAATGGATAAAGTTTCATGACGTCATAATTGCAAGTGGATGGTGCTTCATAATAGTAAATTGGTTCAAGACTAATTTCAAAGTTCCAATTTGCCGCCATATACTGTCCTTGTTTTCAATACCGCTTCTTTTTTTGCATCTAAAGTTCTATCCCATTATATCAAAACAAAAGTCAAGCGTGGAATTGAGTTTCCCATTAAAGTAGAATTAATATATCGCATAATACAAGCGCGCCCAATCGAAATTCCATTAGTGGGACAATAAGGTTCGTACCCCCAAATTCGAACAAACAGTGAGGTGTAGTCTTTTATAATTAAGATACACGTACTCGATTCAAGCGGGGGTTAAGAAAGGTGGGTCGTGGGTACCAAGAAAGACAATTTTTTCTGCAAAAGTTCACGCCCAAGTAGGTGAAAGTTGCAGCATTGCCCATCGCAGTAGAATTCAGTGAAATTGCGGTACTAGGCTATGCCATGCACAAGTTCAAACATGTCCAAAGCCATGGTACGTGTCTGTACGACCCCAAGTGGCCTTAGGTCACTAGCAGGTCAGGGAGGGAACATTAAAGTCACGGACGATTTTTCGGGGAACTATCCCAGTGTAACGTCTAAAAACAGCTTCATTATTTCAACATGTTGTCTAGATTAATACCGAATATTTGATTTGGATTATCAATATGCATATCAAAGTCACCTAATTTTACAAAATGGAATTTAGGGTTATAAGCAGGTTCCCACGTCAACAATATTCGGGGTGTTGAGTAAATTTGTTGGAAAAAATTTCAAGGATTCCAAAGGCTCATTCCTAAAACCACACAATTGGTCAAAGGAATCGAAAATTTCTGTAGAGAATTTTTTTTAAATAAGTTTTTATATAGAATTTTTCCTAATAACAGAAATGTCCCAACAAAGACAGGAAATCCCAACATATACTGGCATTTTAACACAAATTTCCCGTAATAAATCACATTTCCAGAAATTTCAAGGCTGCTAGACACCCTGTTATTCCAGATCATCTCCCCTAGTGGTGTACGCGCCTTTAGCATGGCATATGGCACTCCAAAATGGCCAATTTTGTAGAAAAGAGCGCTGCCATGTTGGAAATAATTCCAATGTATTATTAAATGCTGTTCCAAATAAGGACGAGCCCCTTTTTGGAGAAAAGTATTTTTTTTTAATATATAAAGCAAATAATACAGCAAACCTTTTTGAAAATTTTGCTCAATCGGGGTGCATGTCCTGCAAATTTGCTGGACAAAATGCAGACATATTCCAAGGCTCATACTTTATATTTCAAGGACCACTTGCACGAATAATTTTTTTAAAAAAATGTTAAAAGCGTCAAAAATTTGTGTAGAGAACATCTTAAACATTTTTTATATAGAATTTTTCCTATAAACAGGAATTTCCCAACACAGACAGGAAATTTCAGCAAATACTGGCGTTTAACACGAATTCCAAGCATCTATAATTCCCGACTTTTTCGATGCACATTTCACAATTTTCAATTAATTAATCTGCTGGACACTCAGTTGAATTTTCTCATATGAATACATAATTTCCCAAAATGAGCCATTTTGGCACTCTCATACAGGATATTAAGCACCGAACATCTTAAGCATTTTTTATATAGAATTTTTCCTATAAACAGGAATTTCCCAACACAGACAGGAAATTTCAGCAAATACTGGCGTTTAACACAAATTCCAAGCATCTATAATTCTCGACGTTTTCAATGTGAGAAAAATCAAGCAATTTCACAATTTTCAATTAATTAATCTGCTGGACACTCAGTTGAATTCTTTCATATGGGTACATAATTTCCCAAAATGAGCCATTTTGGCACTCTCGTACAGGATATTAAGCACCTGCTCCTGTACTTAAAAAATGTTTACAAAACCCCAGGGTCTTTGACACTTTATCAAAATAAGTAAAGTACTCACCAGCTCCCTACGTAATTTCGTCAACGATTCGTTCATCCTTTGGGTAGGGTTTTGATCCGTTTTAGGCTGGGGGTCATCCCGGGGGCACCACGTGATCTTGTCAGCCCCTGGGCAATGTCCATCAGGGGGGCTCCGTCCTTCTACAGGTGGAGGAGGTTCACCAACATGACCCCCAGTATCGTCGCCAACACTCCACCGTCGTAACATGTGACATCGACGTTCGTGCAACTTATGTAATCTCGATGTAATATCGTCCACTTCGTCGTTTGTCGAATCGTCGCACAAGTCGTTCGTCGAATACCGATGATGTTGCATGCCGAACGGTATCAAATATCCACCGGCTTCCGTATCAGCGCTCTCTTCGTCGATCATCGCGACGTTCAAATTCGTGGAATACCACAAGAATTCAACGACATTTTTTTTTTGTCAGAACTTGTCGCGACACGTGCTTAAATTAATCCCGATGTCTACACTTGTCGAAAATACACAAAAACCTAATGGAAATCGAACTGATAATCACTGATGTCGACTACGGTTACTAAACGCCAACTTTTCCTCCTTGTAACCCGTTGCATTATGACCGATGGCAATAAACTAATCACAAGCCGTTAAAGGTAATAAAAAAAAAATGGTGAATAACTTCCCACACGTCAAGATTTCGGTGAAAAAGCAACCGTCGATAACGAGCAGCTGGAAGAAAATGAGACTTGAATGTGGGCCACGCGGAGAAGGGAACATCACCAGGTGGGGTGAGAAGCGCCACGAGGTGTATTTTAAACATTAAAACGCGTGCCTGTATTAGACGCAGAGTGGCACATGGTTTCCTATTGCTCTATTTAGCAACTGTGGTGACCTGGGGGCGTACCCGCCAAAACTTTAGGCGCCAACGTTAGTAAAATAGCACATGAAGTGAAATATTAATTTCATTTCAGTGAATTTGTTTTTAATATTGTATGCAATGATGATTTATAATATAAAGCGTTGACTGCATGATTTAATGTTAATGATAATTGGGTTTTAATGAATATTTATATGATTTGTAAAGTATAATGATAAAGTTGTATTTTTCGCCAATGAAAATTTAATGAATAAAATATATAATATGACCAAGTAAATAACGACTCTGAAACTATTCACCATAATGCCATAATTTTTGACTTAAAAGTACGTCATCAAATTATGGAAATGGCAATACTAATCATTGATGATTCATCAGGTTATCAAATCAAATAATCAACATGTGGTGAAACAACACCCCACTAGAACCTGTCTAAAAGCATACTCTTGGGAGTGGTGAAATATATGCATTTAGACAGGTTCATTTATACACTGGTCCCAAGTCTGTGACCTGCACGTTTTATGCTTTTAGAGAGGTTATTCATTTACAAAGGGTGCATTTAGACAGGTTCTACTGTAATACCTACATATAGAAAAAAGCTCATTTTGCCCCAAATTAAATTTCACATTTATCTCACAAAAGTCCCAAATTGCAATTTGCATGTACAGCCCAAAATTTACATTTTTATGCTAACTTCTAAACTTATATTCATGATGAATCCTTTTCCAATTTCCTTTTTAACACATTTCTTGAAATCATTCCAGATGGTGATTTTGTAAAAATATCACACATACATGGTGAACACGTTTCTACATGTTCAAGAACAATGGTGAATCTCAGATGTATAGGTCTAGTTTAAATTTGAACATAATGCTAATCACCTGGTGCTCTATAATAGACTGATGATTAGGGCATGTGGAAGGGAGAAAGGAACATAATGACCATCATATGACCAATCCCCAATTAAGTGTGCACCCGTGTTTGTCCACGTGTCCCCCTTCGGACTTTTTTTTCTGCACTTTTGGCAAGACAATCCTTAGCCACGAGTGTTTCTAGAGGTCAATGACCTCTGGTTGGTGCTAATTTCCTTCAGGAACACGCAATTACCAGAATTGCCAATGTCCGGTTTAAACAAACAAAAGGGACTTTATGAGCTTTAAATAAGAAAAACGACGAAGAAAATGACCATTCAAGAAACGTCACGACGTTTGCACATTGCGAACTTCACTACACACACAACTTGCCAAAACTCGTTAACTAGTTTTTTTGTGTGTGTGAAAACTTGTACCTGACTTTGGCTAGTCGTTTTCAATTAGGTCAACTTGTCGAATAACAATTAAATGCTGGGGCAAAAACCGTAGAAGGGGCTCATGGTGGACCTTTGACAGAAACAGAAAGGTTAAAATCGATTAAAATAAAGGTTTGACAAAATTATTGGAGGTAAATATGTTGCAAAAAATAAGTGTGCAAAAATTAACTCTTTAAAGTCACTGTAATGTAGGTCGGTTATGTTATTAGTCTCATAAATTTAAACTGGAATTTTACGTCTTAATTATTGATAATTTTCAGCAATTTCTATTAAAATAAAACAGTTTTGGGCAGTAATTGAGTACATAAAATGAATTTGAGCAACGAGTAAAAGAGTGTAAAGAGTAAATGAGGTACCAAATAGGTTTGAGTACAAAAGTAATTGAATGCAACTGTACTCAAAACGTACGAGTACAATGTACTCACAATGGGTGATTACAAATGCACTTGAGTATTAATGTAATCTAAAATTTAGTGTAACAATGAAATCGAGTATCAATAGAAATACTTAAAGTCAATAATTGACTACACTGAATACATTTAAGAAATGAAAATGAGTACCCTAACACAAGTGTAGTCGTATACTTTTACAATCCGCCATACTCATATCCAGTGGACTAGTACTCGTATTCATGAGTACAATTTGCCCAAGTCTGATTATGATAGTACTCATACTCATTTCGTATGATTACTGATTATTCATACTCTACTCACTGTGGAGTACGATTCCAATATACTGCAGTAAGCAGTACTTATATCCATGAGTACAATTTGCCCAAGTCTGATTATGATAGTACTCATACTCATTTCGTATGACTACTGATTATTCGTACTCTACTCACTGTGGAGTACGATTCCAATATACTCGTAATCAGTACTCCAGCTCATGAGTACAATTTCCCCAAGTCTGATTACTCATGTCATACGACTACTGATTACATGCACTATACTCATACTATGGGGTATCAAGATTCCACTGCAATTGTAATCAGTAATTCCCTACTCATGAGTACAATTTCCACAAGTCTGACTGTGCCTAGCAATATACCAAGCGTCATGTCATTAAATGTTGTACCAAATTGACATGTCAAATTTAGTTACCACATTACAAAATTTTATAACATGATTGCACAATGTTATGCACATTTTGAAACTACTAATTTAGCTATATTTATTACTTAACATTAAATTTGGCTATAAAACATGCGCAATATGTATTTTGGCGTGGCATTAAACATTGTTTGGACCATATTCTATATTTGACGGTTTTATGATGTTTACATAATGTAATATTCGTTCAACACAATACGAATAATTTAAACGCAGTGTAGTTTTAACAATCAAATGACGTCATACATAATTGTAAGTATACGACAAACCCATGGAGGTAATCATTTTTCACAGCTTGTTAACCTTTATTGTATACGATCAATGAAGAGAACATCGAGATTTAGTTCAAACCAAACATGATTTAGTCTTTAATTCATGCAGGAAAGTATGTCCCAAATTTGAAGATTTTTTGACTAGTTTAGCTAGTGGGCTTACACCTGTTATTCGCAAACAAAATTCAAGAAGAGAAAGGCAAAATGGTAGACCTAAAGTAAATGTCTCGAGTAGAGTAAGTTGACCCCCAAGCAAGGAAATTACCAGCCAATACAACACACGGAGTTCACTGAGGTGATACATAGTAAAACAATATAAAAAACAACAAATGAAAGTCATCACTACAGGTGAAGTACACATATACATTGTAGTAAAGTGGACTCATCTTAATGTGATTTTTTTTGTTATTGGAATCATCAAGTCCCGAAACAAACAAATCCCCGAAATTCCTTCAAAAGTACATGTACTCCCCCTACCCCCTCTCAACACAAGTGTCTATTTTATACCCCCCGTCCTTAATGTTTTTTTTTTTTTAATTAGGGTGTCCAGAACATTTGTTGGAACATACATACATCCTGTAAATTTCCAAGCAACCCCGTCTCGCTACCAATTCCACGACATTTTTCCAGATTTGTTGGATTAAATGAAACTTCCTGACCTCTCTACAGTCAATTTCTACATAAAATTGTTTAACACAAGTTTAGGCATAATTCCCGACTTTCCCTATAGGTTTTAAAAATTCAAGTACATTTGGGACTTGGTACATATTTCTTCTGGTGTTCCTTTCCTATTTCACTGACCAATAAAACTCAAATAAACAGAAAAATCCAAAAACTGAAAAATATCATCATTAGTGGACGTTCAAAATGGCTGTCCCCTTTACCATGTCCACTTGCATGGTGTAGAGAATACATATTTACTGAAAATATGCTACTGACTAACAACTACAGTATGAATATGACAATTTCATTAAAAAACTTCTATGAAAAAAATCTGAACAAATGAAAATAATTTAGTTTTTTTTATCTGTACAATCAATTTATAATCAAATAAGTTGTAAGTTAGAACCACCCAGCTATTGTTATCGAAACAGCCTGGACCAGATGTGATCCCATTTAGGAGTCCCCAGAATTCACCAGAAATTTACCTCCCCCCGTCCACATGGTGTCCATTTTACCCTGATCCCCGCTACCCTTATAGAAGTCCTTAATTTATTTTTTTATTTTTTTTTAAAATTATTATAGGGTGTCCAGAACATTTGTTGAAACATACAAAGGATCATCCTGTAAATCTCCAAGCACCCGTCTCACTACCAATTCCACGACATTTTTCCAGATTTTTCTGATTAACGGAAATTTCTTGACTTCGAAGGGCAATTCCAATATAAAATTGGTATTTCACACAAAGTTGGGGATAATTCCCGACTTTCCCGAGGTTTTAAAAATTCAAGTATATTTGGGACTGGGACACATTTCTTCTGGTGTCCCCTTTCACTGACCTTTAAAACTCAATTAAACATAAATCCAAAAACTGAAAAAATACCATCATTAGTGGACGTCCAAACTGGCTTTCTTCTGTCCACATGGTGTCCACATGCCAGCAGACCCCTTACTCCCTCTCGAGAACGTTCTTTCTGAATGACCCCTAAGCTGATTCCCCTGTAAATGCATGTAAAACACATATACTGTGTATGTATAGAAAATTGTCTTAGTTTCAGTGTTAATAATTCATTTCTTAATTTCTCAACAAATTTGATGCTTTCTCTAAGTTCTCTTGTGAATGAATTTTCAGTCAAGAAATTGTTATCCAAACACAAGTCACTCCAATCTGATTTAGAGCAGGATCTGGATATAAGGAAGTTTCTCGCGTGAGATAAAGATTAAGCGATATGCAGTGCCTGAGTAAATCTTAAATTATATTAAACCATATTTTGGAAGGTGGGACCAATTATGCCTGAGATATTTTTTCAAAACTTAAGACAATTTCACACATTTCTACTGTGGTTCACCCTACTATCGCAACATTATCATTTCGTGCAATCAACATGATAAACATGTACACATACATATACAGAGTGAGAAGAAGATATATATATATATATTCAGTGGTGAATAATTTTAGCGATATTATCATGAAGATGAAAGGAAAAGGAATACGGAAATATCATAAAAAGATCCTTGACCCACGTGCATAGAATAAAATTAATATCAAAAACAGTATAGTTGAAAACACTTGTATGCATAAAGTCCTTTAAATGTTTACATTATTATGTTGACTTTGCGTGTATTACAAATGTACACAAAATGCAATAAGTTTAACTAAAAACTGAAAAATACCTTTTGTAAAAAAAATGCTTTTTTTTAAATAATCTCTAAAAATGTGCATCAGTTTAAAAAAAATCGTGCTTAAATGAAAGTAAAAAAACTGAAAAAACAAACCAAAACAGTATAGATGCTACTACACTGTGAGTCATAAAAAAGTAGAACCTATATTAAAAAAATCACAACTTCGTGAAAAAAGCTTCGATTTGAATGTCTCGTCAATCAAAGAATGGCACGTTAGACTCCGGGTTTGTGTAAAGGCCACCGGGGAACATTTTGGGCACATTTTATAATTCATTTTTGTTCCTACACTATTGTTCTATGTAAGTGCCAAATTTCATTTAAATGCAATCATGTTTTACGAAGTAGGAATTTTTTTTATTGGGTTCTACTTTTTTATGACTCACAGGGTATGAATACTACTACATATATTATTCTACAAATTACACATTTATTACGGTTTGAAATCAATTTGCCTCAATTACAGAAGATAAAAGTCTGAAAATGGTCTCCACTAAGTTTTTTGTTGTTTCTTTTGGAATTTTCTTCCATTACTCAAGCAAATTAACTTCTTATTCTTGTGTAAGACGTAATTTCTTTTTTCTGAATTATTAAAACTGATTTAAATTTTGAGAGATGTTTTAGTTCAGCATTTTTTTTACAAAATCTATATTCCAGTTTTACCAAATATTTTTTGAGTCACTGTAAACACTGCAACTTTCCTGGTATTTGGATGTATTTAGCTATTATTTAGATTATGCATTTTTAAAGATGAATTCAAATATCGTTGACACTGAAAGATTTTAATTAATGATCATTAGCTATATTACCAAAGAGCAACCTCAAAGACTCCAAAAACGCGCAAAATATCCTGTTTCTCAGGATATTATTGTAACCATCAAAGGTTCTTACAATGCAAAAAAAATGACTTATAAATCGGTCAAAATGTACACAAGAGGACAATACCCACGCAACGAAAATGTGTGAGCAAAAAAAACCAACAATACAAGTGTGTGGACATTGTTCCTACAAGTCAGTACACTTCCTCAGGTAAGGTACACCAACAGGTAACACCAGGAAGTAGACAAAAGAAGTGGATGGACACAGACTATGCAGGAACTGCCATTCAGTCTCACAATATAACGTTGTATTTAATTAGAGTTGCCTCATTAGCAGGCCTTTAAATCGTGCACTACCTGTTTCTGTAGGCGGATAACGTTATGCAAAAAACACCATAAAAATTGTACTTCGTCCATACTTCCACATTCTCAACAACTCAGTGTCTCCTCTGGACTCAGCTGACATGACCACAACCGTTAACTAATTTTTAAGCAGGAGGTTAGATGAGACAAGAAAAACAGCCTTGGCCAAGTAGAAACTAACCTTGGGGAGAAAAAAAAAACTAGGCAATATTGTTACATGCAAGAACGGCGTACCTTACAACAAAACATAGGTACAAAACTGGTCTTCGAGGTCGACCTTCTATCTTTTCATAAATTTGCAAAACACCGCCCAGGCCATGCTCGGGCCACGCTTAAGGTAGGCGAGCCTAAACTCAAGAAACTATCCGACAATGAGGTTGAAGAAATGAACTCGAAACGCCTTTAAAACTACTTTAGCAAATTGAGTATTTCGCAAAATACAGTTAGAAATCTCAATGAAAAGTTCATTTTCGACAATACAAACGATGTGTAATAATGAGGTGACAAGGAAAGTCAAGATCGTGCACACTAGCTGGAACTAGGGAATCCAAAAGCGAGTATTTCCTTGATAACTTACCTGGATATTGGGAAATTTGAGTCCTGAATAAACGACTTTTCTCAGGCCAAACACAGACAACCAATGTTACAGTAGAACCTGTCTAAATGCATCCTGTGTAAATGAATAACCTCTCTAAATACATAAACTGTGCCAGTCTTGACTTGGGACCACTCATTGATCATTGGAAATGGCTCATGATAATTATTGGTAATAGCTCAATGATCATTGGTAATGGTCAAGGCCGTATATGTCATCACACTTTGGGGGGAGGAGGAAATATGGTCCAGAATCTTGGAGTGGACGCAAAAAAGTTTGCCCTCCGGGTTTGTTTCAGCCGCCATTTTGTAAATATATGTCAATATCAAAATTGTACAGCTATTAAAGACATTTAATAGGTGTAAAATTTTGACATTTACATATATTTACAAAATGGC
>JAQGAE010001829.1:0-20572 GCA_034696685.1 Julus scandinavius
TGTATCTTAATTTCAGTTGGCCATCTTAATTTCTGATGCAACTAAAATAAAAAATTAGATGTTTTGATTTGCAGTGTGACTACTGCATTTGTAGATATGAAACAAGTTCCAATATGTGACGCATAACCGAACAACGCAACCGTGGAAGGTAAACGAGGTGTTGCTAACAAACCTTCCACTTAATTTTCCAATTAATCAAACCCATGATCTGCATATTTACAAACGTCGGATATGGGAAAGTTCTTGATAACGCGCGACTTTCCCCTTTCAAAGTCTTGACTAGCCGTTGGGTGTTTCTGGTAACGGTAACAAGCAACGTGATGCAACAATGGACAACGCGCATACCAGCATTACTTGCAGGCATACGTGTCCTCAAATGCCACACTTTCAATATGGGGTAGGACAAGTACGAACACTCCTAGCAACTCTGTCCATGGATAACCTTTACCAACACGCTCTGACAAATAGCCATTGTTGGTGGGTGTGAATGTGGAGCAAGTTTAATGTCACACTTGACTTTGTTGCAATCGCCCCAGCAATGCCTAACGAGTTTCTGGTAATTAATCATCAACATGCACAACCCCCTTCTTGGACCACCTTCACAGGGGTCTGTAAAAAGAAACTTTCTGTGAGTTTCATTGAACTGCCATAGGGAGGTGCTGAAGAGATTTCAGAAGCCAGTCACCAGATGGCGCTGCCACTGAAGGTGCTTGTGGAAAACCGGTATGATAGGTATATATAGGAGCCTCTTTGGCACACCAAATTTTATTGTATAGTTAGAGGTTGTTAGCACCGTTGTACGGTGTTTGTTGTACCTGCAGGTAAAACAACAAAAACTTACTGGACAAGACAGGGAAGTGTGTTTATTGGAGATGTCTTCTTCCAAATAATTTTTCAAAAGAAAACATTTTGGGTTTTTCTTTATTTTTCAAACAAGTTCATCACTCTTGGAGTGTGCACTTTTCGACAACTTCACTCCAGATCAGGATCAAAGTATTGACATTATTGGATAACGTTTCAAAAAGTGATTGCAATGATGCTGCCATGGAAGGGAACCAGTATTTGGGTGAGTCTTTTTATCAATATTTCAATATTTTGCATAAAGTGTTTTATTTGTGTGTTTATCTGATACCTGAACTATGTTGCAGGTTGCATGAACGCGTTATAACACTGTCAGATCGTTAAAAACCCATTACAGAAAACAATTTGTCATGTTCTACTGCATTGAATTTAATTACTAGTATTGGTTACTTGTGTTTTCAACAGTGGCAGGATAATAAATAAAAAACATTAAAATTATTTGGAACATCTTTCAAATGTATTTGAATATTAATTAATTTTAGACATAACAGAATATGATTTTTTTCGGATTCCCATATGAAGTATTTAGAAGATATATTATGGGTGGAATACTTATATATTGCCATAATTGACCCATATCTGAAAATGTACGTACATAAAAGTATATGAACATCGCATTCGCATATTACCCCAGGTTCATGAAACAGTTATATATGCCTATACTGTATATGACGCTATGCATGGCCGTAGTGACACGTATCAGAAATAGGACAAGTTATATATGGCTAGAATCGACCTATATCTGAAATTGAAAGTATATGGAAAAACTCTATATTGTCATAAATGGATAGACATGGCTATGCAGTTTTGCTACTAAAGACAGACATTTTTCAGATTTTTTAAATAACTTGTTTTAAAAACATCTCATTACGCGCCGTTTTGAAGTGATACTGGTACGCCTTGTATAACCGAATGTGACCACCGAATGTTTCCCATACATACCAATATAATGCACGTACCGTACAATTTATCCAGCAGGGGACATTGAAATACAGAATACTCGTATTACTCTTACAGAAAATGGGTACGAATGGACTCCGGTAAATATATATATATATATATAAACGTGAGAAATTCCATACACTGACAAGACAGAAATTGCGCATGCATGTGAATATATACTTACATATAGCATTAATGTCCATATATGCCCATAGACCCAAGTACACGTCCATAAATCTACATAGGTATATCTATATAGGTACCATATTACAAGTAATACTTGGAGAAATATTCTACGTCATAAACAATGTATGTCATCGGACATATTCGAACATACACTGTATATTTATTTATTTATTTATTCAATAATTTGATGTAACAGATAGGGAATATGAGCATTATATGTTCAAATTTCTGATAAATCCAGAAACTTGAATTTGTCATACAATGTTCTGATAACACTGCATTTCCACAAGGGTATGGGGCCATATACCCGATCCCTTCATCATTAGCGTTTGAATTTAGTACCAAAAGTTAACCAACACCAAGGTTATGTTACAAAAACCATCAAAGAAGGCAAATTTATTTTGATTTGTCATTCCTAAAAATTGCTTTTTTTGTTTTAAAAACTTGGCCATTATTTGAAAAGCATCTTCAATCTTTGCCAATATCCGGAATCAAAGTGCGGCTGGGATTCGTTTGGCATTTTGCTATAACCAAATATTCTTTAGTCATCCATAGCTAGTAGAATGACAGGCACGCAATGCATGGTGGGATGCCAAACATTTTTACTATACCCGCATTACGTAACCTCCTTGTAACCCATTGATTGTCTATAAAATTAAATAGAGGTTTTTTATATAAAAAGAAACCTGCATGTGTATTATAGGTGAACCCTCTTTCCAACAACGGCCTTTTTCCTTCTATACGTTTGCCCTCATTATCATCGGTTCAAAGAAAACATGAGTTTTGGAAGCGGTACATACGATTTGTGCTACGTGTTCTGAAAGCAGATGCTTCTTTTCCCTCATTGTTTCACAGGGAACTCCCCCGAAATTTTCAATTTCATAACGCATTAACCGATGTTGTGGTATGCAGTTTTTATTCCGTGTTACGGGACTTGATATACACGTGCTAGTCTTGTGTCCGATGTAACAGTTTGTGTTCAACAATGAATAACCGAGCTGGACAAATGCATCTGCAATCGCCCAGAGGGTTGACAAAATAATGTGAACACTTGTGGCATATGGTGTTAGGCCTGCTGCATTCTATTAAAACTCCAATCCTCCTTGTATGGAATGGACTCCTTGTCTATAGTCTCCAGTGTCTCCAGCGGGATTTTCTGCAATCCTCCAATTTCTTTTTCAATTTCCCATATATGCAGGAATGGATAACATAATGTGAACATGTGCTACATTGTGCTAGAACTGTTGCGCTCGAAAACCTTAATCCTTCCTGAAATTGACTTCTACAAGTTCTCCAGCGGAATTTTTCACTAATTTTCTACCATTATTTCATACCCTCGTATATGCAGGAATGGACAAAATAATATGAACGCTTGAAGAACTTTGTTCTAATAAGTTTACTAATTCACTGACTGACACGAGCTAAACAGTGTGGGGATAACCAGATGCTAGATGAAAACAAGGCAATGTTGCCAACTGAAGTTATTTGAACCACATATGCTTATGATATTTGGAGTTAGGTTGGACTGACAAATCAGTTATTTAGTTTTATACTGTATAATTGCATTCCTACCATATGGTATTTTAATGCTAGCTGTTGACAGCTAGTTTTGGAATTTCAGACTCATTTGTCGCCATCTTGGTTTCCATATTCATGGTGCTGGTAGATATCAGACGTATTGCTACAAGTTTAATCACACACATTTGAAATATTGCATTTATATTTATCGTGCATCTGGACTACTAACTTGCACATCCCCCATTTGCCCAATTTAGGCTGCCCACAGTATGCAACATCTTCTAAGTAGGCCTCATGTGGATTTGCTACACTTACAACTAGAATTTGTGGCAAACAAGTTTGTTATTGATCACATGTACTCACCATCTCAAAGTATAGTTTACCTAAATGCTTAGTCATTGATTGACATTTGTTTGCTTTCTAAAGTTTCCGTTGTGCCACTAATTTTGAAGGCAATTTACCTGACTACAAGTACATTGCATAAAAACAAAATAAAAAATGAAAACCAAAATCTGACATGATTACATGACATAATCAGTGTTAGAAACGCCCTGTTTAGAAACACCCTGCATGTCAAACTTAAAACTGTGGATAACTGTCTAATTTGGAAACTCACTTTTTATAACCATCCCAGACATGCAACACTGATATGCAACATCAGTAGACATGGAACATTCGAGGGAAAACCCACAATCTACACAATGATTGTCAAAATGCAAAGCAGAGCAATATAAAGGCCACTGGAAATAATGTCAACACCTGAAAACGCGTGATTGGGGTTATTCCACCCTGGCATCTTGTCCTTAGCTACTTTTAACGCATTGTATTTTAAATTGATGTTCAATTTGTGGTTCAATGTGAGCAATAACTTTGCAACATACAAAAAAATGAAAGTTGCCTTCATTAGACATTATTATGGACAGTTCAGTATATTCAGACATTATTTCCAGTATCAGGTGGGATTTATTGAAGTCTACACCATTTCATTGTATACGACAATCTCTAAACTAATGTACGAAAAGGGTTTAGGATGAATTCATGCAAAACTTCAAATGATGCTTTACATTTTGGCAAGATTGAACTATACGTAAATTATGTTTGAAGAAGTAACGTAAACTGCCAAGAATGTGACATGGAGGAACGATAATAAGTCCATTTCACTACCACTAAGCCACTCCCACTGCCAACAACGCCACGCCCACTATTACTTAGACAAGCAAGCCTCAGGACCATATAGTGGGAAAATAATGCCTTGCTTCATGAATGACATTAACAGTTATTTTTGGGCCTCTCTCTTGAGGATATTTTTCAACAAACGTATTAATTTTTTAAAATAATTAACACGATTCTAACAACATCTTTCCCCATGGTGGCGATTAAGTTTGTTTCTCATCTTAAAAGTACTATTAAGACTTCAAATGGTACTATTAAGACCACTTTAATGCATATCTTAGGACCGCAAGCGTGGCTCTACCAGTAATTGCACAATGTTCAAATATACTGCAAAAACCACCTGTCTTTTATTTGAATGTAGTGCAGTAACTTACTCCGGGATTTAGTTTTACGACCCTCTGAAGACAAAAGCAAAAGTGAAAACGCCAGTACTTACCTTGTATTCATTTGACTGGCAAATTCCATTTGAGGAATGCATTTATGGCAGATTTTTTTTCTTATTGCCATAGATAGTTGTTTTATTGGTTCAACTCTTCAAAACAGTTTAGCCTTGAGTCCACATTTTCTTTTAAGTTTCTGTCAGACTTTACGTGTACTGCATGTTGCCATAGGTTCAGTTTTAACTGCAATCGCCAATGTCATCTAGAATAGAGCAAGCAGCAATTATACTGTCGCTCTATATCCGAACAGTGGATATTTTACATCTAATATCGATTAAGATAAAACCAGTGCAGATATTCAGATTTGAAACAAAAGTTGAATTAGCAGGAGTGTCAAATTTTTGCTTGCTACACCCAACATTCTACCTTGAAATGAGGCGTTTCTTCCTTCAAAAACGTGGCCTGTGCTCCATGCAACCACCATACCAGATCTATTTTCTGGAAATATACTCTTATCAAAAGTTAACTGATGGATCATTAAGTCCTTGTCCAAATCAGGATCAACGGCCTTTTTGAACACTGTCAGCACGAATCAAACCACTTTCTTCCACAAACTTTTTTTCTTTCTTATTCTGAAGTATTTTGCTCTTATTTAGGGTAAAACTTTGAAGTGCACTTAAATGATGTCACGTTTACACTCCTCATTAGGTGAATTTTCATAAAAATCATTATTGCAGGGTAGACTGGGTCACAACCCAAATAACCTCGAACGAAAGCTGTTTGCTAAAACAAACTTTTCGCAGAACAATCACAACGGCAATGTTAGCAGTGTCTTCCTCGTCAATTTATGTATATATGTAAATATATAACCCAAACAACCTGAGCTCCACTTGGCAAAGCAAACATTATTGGCCTTTAACATGTAGCCTTTCTGCTAATTAGTTTGTAGATGGAACAGTGACATACTTCGAATGAAATTTTTTTTATAAATATTAATTGTTCAAATCCCATAGCCCATAGCTCTAACGTAATCAGTTTGTTTGGCATGTGCAATTTGTATCAGAATCCCTGGTGGAGTTAAACTGCATGTATATGGCACATGTACTATGTAAAACTCCATATATGGACATGCATGCCGCATAAGATAATTTAGAATATAAGAACAGGTATGTACAGGGTGGTATCAAAGTTTGTAGATTTTTTTAAAATGTTTTAGCAGTATAAAACCACAATATAAAATGACAGATCCGCATAAATAACCAGCTAATAAAATCAACCGAAGACAATTAAAATAAGTGTTCAACAGTGTGCGAGAATCATTGGAAATTTTCCGAAGCGTCTCCGAAATTGCATTGAAGAAAAAGGGGGCAACTTTGAACATTTATTTTAATTGTCTTCAGTACAGTTTATTAATGATTACCAAATAAATAATATTGACTGGTTATTTGTGCAGATCTGTAATTTTATATTGTGGTTTTATACTGCTAAAACATTTAAAAAGTTACTAACTTTGATACCACCCTGTATATATGTATATTCATACGTGCCCAATTTTCCTTTATGACAATATAGCCACACATCACAATTTTATATTTTGATATGCACTAAATGCTCCATGTTCATACTATTCTTAACTAATTTGTAAAAGTTATTTTCATAAACATATGTAAAACGACATATAGAAGGCGAATACTAATTAGATAGATGAAGGACTTCATTTTTCCAGACATATAGATGGCATAGACAATATGACAAACCATGACAAGTAATATTTATGAGGGACATATCCAATATTATATTTAAGTGTTTTAGCGACGGTAGGACCAAGCCTGGATCGATAACAGTTGGACCAAGTCTGGCTCGATAACAGTTGGACCAACCCTGGCTTGATAACAGTTGGACAAACCCTGGTTGGATAACAGTTGGACCAAGCCTGGCTTGATAACAGTTGGACCAACCCTGGCTTGATAACAGTTGGACCAACCCTGGCATGATAACAGTTGGACCAACCCTGGCATGATAACAGTTGGACCATGCCTGGCTTGATAACAGCTGGGCCAAGTCTGGCTTGATAACAGTTGTACCAAGCCTTCATGTTTATCACTGACAAACAGGGAAAATCATTGTTATGACGGTGCTGTGCCGTGCTTAGATTCTTTGCAAGTTCAAGAATTCATCAAAAACATACTAAAATCAGATATTTAATAAAAAGGTGCAAGCAATATTTTAGTTCCGCTATGTATGTATGTATATTAAAAAAGCATATAGTATAGTCTTGGTTAAGCGGTACACGTGCGTGTAGGGAAACCACAGAGGATAATTGAAAACGCCACACTGAAATTTATTTTGCATACAAATGCAAATGACAGCTAAGTATAAAAAGTACAGGCTTACACTAATTGGCATTAGTGCAATTAAGTACTTATCAACGGGTTAGTCAGCTCAGAAATGGGAGATCGATAGCTGGCTGTCATTAATGGTGATAAATTACATTTTCCCAGCACTGTGTAATTGAAGCAATAACGCGTGAGTGACAAAAAAATGGCGACCTTGCGATGTTATTTTATAATAACATGCTGTCAATATTGATGGTTTTTCTATAACTTTCACAAACAATTTGGGAATTGGAAAAGCCAAATGTCTGCTAAGGTATGCTGAAGTGAAAACTGAAAACGAGTCCGTTTTGCCTCTGGGGATACCAATTTCATGGCCGAACACTTGAATTGAGAAGGCACAATGCTACGGTACAATGCTTCCTTAAAAAATATTCAAATTATTAATTATTATTGTTGTATAAGATATGGTAAAACGTGTAAGCTTACCAGCTGTAGCACGATTTCGGCATTATTGTGCCCTTGTTCTAGGAGTGGTCGTTTTCATTTCTGTTGTGAACGACCTTAGATACACAAACCCGCCTAATTTTCATTTATTTTATTGGGATTATAATGCTTTTATTTGCATCGCCCCGTGATATGGGCGGATTGTAAATCTGGAAGGGCATCAAACCGCTATTTTGATGTGGTCAAAAAAGTTTTAATTGTTACTAAGAAGAATAACTCTTTGAGCAGCACTAATTCCAGTTTTCATTTTTAAATGCATACCAAACCTGTTCAGGGCGTGGTTTGTCTGATCCTGAACAAATGGCATCAAATTGCGTTGAAGGGATGTTAACTTAAAACATGCAAGGGTATATCCAGCAGTGGCGGATTGTCCATAGGCACTGCGGAACTGCAGCACCCCCAATCACTGAATATCATCGATAACATTTAATATAATAAGTCTTTTTTTCTAATTGAATTTATTCTTAATATATTCTATAATTTATTTGATTAACTCTTTAGCAATCCCACAATTATTGGAAAAAAAAGATTAAAAAAAATTGTATGCAACTGTGCGCTTCACAGTTCCAGCGGCACGGTGTTTCACTGTTGTGCGCATGCGCAGATAGGAGGCTGCAAGAGCTGGCACTGTCGCACCCGCAGTCGTCGCTCTCGCAGTCGCGACTGGCCAAGTATGGCCACATTAAGGTGAATCACAACCCTATCACTTTCAATGGGTGAAATTTTAAAACACAATTACAGCCAAACAAAAAGAGATTAAATAAAAATAAAAATTGTTCAAAATAGCTTGATTCTGATTCTGATTGAGTAACCAACCCTTTGAGACGGGTGCCCCTTTAAGGAGGCGCTACTATGCCACACGTGTGTAGCGATAAATCTACTACTCTACTCCATGATGTTGTCCGGACACCTACTTTCCCCAGGTGCGTGCATGTCATCCTTGCCTCAAGCTAAGATCTGCAGGATCGGTTTGTTTGACATTTTGCTTCAAACCATACCATCCCATGAGCAGACATTTGGCAGATTTAATGGCATCCCATAACTGGGGCCCTTCTCCCATAAATCCCAGCCGTTCCTCTAAAGATGCAGCTTCTCTACCCATTCTGAAGTCAGCAAGAGCTGAGCAGGCAGATAAATCAGCAATATATAATTTGCCCACGCTGCCAACAGGTCGCAGCACGAGAATTCAAATTAACGGTCATTTTTCAAACTTGTTTATTAATTTTTAAAAAATCTACCAGCTCAAAGTGAAAAACGAAAAAGTGATACCATTGCTGATTTATCAAGCTATTTTAAACAATTTTTATTTTTATTTAATCTCTTTTTGTTTGGCTGTAATTGTGTTTTAAAATTGCACCCATTGAAAGTGATAGAGTTGTGATCCAGCTTAAAATGTTGAGTTTTTAAATTACCTTGAGGACAATTTGCTTTGTCTTTTCAAATGTGTATTGCACTCCATATGTTTGTAAACATACTGTACGTCAATATTTGTCTTATTTGGACATAAGTATTCTTTAGAAAATGTTATGTCTGGGAACATTTGCTATATGTTAATATTGTTATATGGACAGGGTTAAATGTCTCTGGAAACATGTACATATGGCCATACTGTATATAACCATATCAAGCTATATCTGGAATTTTAGTTCAAAGTATACTAAACTATAATAGTATTATCATACTTTAAATAGACTTGTACCAGAAACCTTAGCAATCATGAGGACTATCATATATATCGTCACACATGAACAGTGTGTTTATGAAGTAGACAAATTCATTCCGTCTAATTCAGACGTGAATTTGAAATAAGGGCATAAAGGGCAGCTATATAATCCATATACTGAATCCTCCGAGGGATGTTATTTTGCATGTCTGGCTTTATATTTTTTCCCTAAAATGCAGGTACCCTATTTTTAGGCATATACTGCAAAGTTCATCAATTGGAACATGCAGTACATATTAGGTTAATATTTTTAACTTTTAGAAAAAATTTAATATTATGCCCGAGTCTGTTTGTATTAAAATTCTATACAAGCACGTGTGCAGTTAAACATTATTGATAGTTTCACGCACAATAACAAGCAGATTTGTATTTTTTTTTAAACTTGTAAAATATGACACACTTAAAAAATACTAAATTTGAAGCGTTCCACGCTTTGCAATTAAAACATAAGTTTATATATATATATATGTATACTGAACGGTTTAGAGATAAAATAGCCTTGAAAACCCAGAGCAAGGTCATGCATTTAACGTTGCATGTCGGCACAGTTGAATTACTAAACACTTATGGTAACCTGTTCCACACAAAAATATATTCAAAATGATTTAATTTGCCTTTGTGAAGCAAGACCTGCTTAACCTGATATACCTAAGGCCATACTTAGGCACATGTCTTTCTTGATCCTGTGCTCAATCTAGGAAGCTTGAGCTTCAATGAATGTTTTGTGGTAATTCCTTCATTAAGATATAGCCTAACATAACCTTAACCATCCAAACTCAAGCAGAATTACCATTTTGATAACGTTTTTGTATCTACAATGAATAACGTCGCGTTAACAGCTTCCATACAAATATTCTGAAAACGTCAGAAGATATGTCATCCTATTTTCAAACCATAGCAATCCATTCTTAATTACTTACAGCAATGTTTGTGGTAATAAACTTGTGAAGCATAAACCACCTGTCTTCGCAATAACATTTCCAAATATTTTGAAAAAGTTGTCAAAAGATTGAATGTTAATAACATAATCCAGACTTCAGCAAAACTAGCATTCTAACAACAATTCCTGCACCAAGAAAGTTATTAATATCAATTTTTCTAAGCAAGAATAGACTGCAGATGTATAGAATACAATCATTTAGACTTCACAGTAACGAATTTTACAAAAGTTCTGATGAACTTATTAAAAGATGTCACTGTGTTTGCTAACCTTGACAATAAAATCTTAAGAATCACCATTCTGACAGCAATGTTTGTAGCAAGGGGTTATAGAGTATCAGCTACAGTGACTTTAACTTTGGCAATAACAACTTCTCCGTAAGTTCTAAAAACGTTATCACCCTGTTTTAGAAAACATGTCCATGACCAGACATGAACTACTGCTGCGTCCAGCACACATACATCATGTTGTAACCCACAAATGTCACTATGTGCGATTTAGTGTAACCAGCACTGTCCGTATAAATAACAAAAAAAAAGATTGTTACGTTTAACATAACAACACCAAGCAACTTGTCCTAAGAGTTTGGTATTTTCGAATTCTGGTTACATGTGATAAATATTACAATTTCTTCTATTAACTCTCCAACCTTCATTAGTAAGCGAGAAGCCAATTAGAGGTAACATGCTCCTTTGCAGTAATATTAAGTTAACCTTAAATCGTTAATTTTATTGGACAGGTGGTCCAGCGAAACCTTCTGGTCGTCCTTGACCACTTCTGTGACCATATATAATATATATGTATCACTAAAGTGATCGATTTTGCCTACTCTTCATACATGTGCAAACGACTTGCGCACACACACACTCGGACTGAAACGTTTCTATTGGCCTACATTATTTCTCAACACCACAAAACACTCATTTTTATGAAAAGTTTGTTTTCATTATTTGGCTTTTATCTTCACCCACTCCTTTTTTCCAGGTCTAGGTCAGAAATTGTATGTTGCCAATTGTTCTCTAGTCCTGTTAATTGAAAAGGGGATGTGCCTTCAAGTAGACCAACACACAAAGAACAGTTCTCGTCCTTTTTCATTTGGCACTAAATGCCCCTATTTGGCTAGTTGTATGCCATATTAGGAGATATCTACATTTGGACAAATGAATACAAGAAGCAATGCAATCTGGACTACTGTTTTGCTTCTGTTCCAACAAATAAACGTATCTGAAAAATGTTGGCAAACTATGAAAGAGTCAGAAGACATGTCTGAAAGCTGGACATTTCCCGGATCAGGCCGGATGAAAAAAATATAAATTTGGAAATTTGTGAATATATAATTGTATAAATGTATATCAGGAAATAGCATTTATAAATTGTAGAGATATACATGTTTTGAGGCATATGTGGTGAACATCATACTGTATAATGCCATGCAGTTTCCAAACATGGTACAAGGTTTTACCTTACGCTCCTTATGTTTGTAATCTTTGTACTTTGGGTAATTTACCCCCTGCCACATGGCACTCTTGTGCTGACTGTAGGGTAATAAATTGAATTGAAGGTATAATGAAATATGACAGCTATACAGGCTTTAATTCACTCCCAGGGCATATAACACACTCAATATGCAGTCAATATTTGAAAATTCTATAAATGTGTTAAGCGTGATATCAGTGTAATCTATCACTTGCTTTCATTAAAATCCCCTTCAATTCATTGCATGCAACTATAGTTTGTGTTCTTGGGATCAAATTCAAGCCACGTTCAGAACACTCATTAAGTTTATAAGTTTCCGCTCAGGAATCTATTTTGCCAATGGCGTTTTAAGTTAATTTACATTTAGTTCTCAAACTTCATTTTCTTCGGCAACACGCCTTATTCCATTTACATTTCGCCAGAGTTAATTTTGAATATTTAACAATATTACATAACAGGTTTCCCGGGTAAAAATTCATAAAGCCATATGTTTCATTCCTGGAAATATGTGTCTTGAAAATATGTGTGGCAATATATGACTTGTTATGTCATTGTCCATTTCTAGAAGATCACATATGAACAAACATGTACTTCTCATATATGAACACATATGTATGTACATATCAGGGCCATACATGGCCATATCTAAAATTAGACACACCCATATGTGCCACAAACATGTGTGGTCATTGCTGTGAATATATTCTGTAACCAAGTATGTCCATATATGAACATAATGTACGAGATCATCTAGACATCTTAAATAAGTGTTACACTTCTGATATGTTCATGCATGGCATTTTTCATAAACATCTATGTAGCCATATTTTTTCCCCCACCAAGTCAGTCATATTTTAGATATTCCCATTCGCCATTCTATAAAAAATTTCACTTTTTTGACGCGGAAGTTGATGACAAGCATACCCAAGTTGCTTTTCAAAATATGAGAAAAATGCAACGCCAGTTTCAACATTTTATATAATTTATAGCTATTAAGCGAATGCATGGAAAGTATATAGGAAACATGATTTCCTCGTTCTGGCAACCAGTCGCCTCATGCAGAAATTTGGGTGAATTCGGGTCATCACTAGTCTAAACCACAATACAAATATCGTAAACGTAATGAGTCGATGATTTTTTTTGTGGAAAAAAAAGCACAGACACCTCTTTGACTAACCCCAATAAACGAGATGAAATCTAGGCCTGGACTACTGTCATGGCGGTCTGGCTTTTATGGCTAGACAAAAACAGGTGGACACTTTAAAGATGGGTGGCAACTGGGATAAGTAAAAAAGCAGATTTCTGATCTTCCTCATAATGAAGGTATACACACTTTATTTTTTCTAATTATTGACGTCGGTATTTTTTCTATAAACAACCCTGTATGTGTACAGCAAGAGTAAAACTTTATGTAAATAATCAAAAATATACTAGCAACTACAATTTTAATGGTTGTAAGATGTCCGAATGTTGCGAAGGCCAAACAATATATGGTATTAAGCATATAGCAAGGGTGTCCAGCCCTATGCCCTCGGGACAAAGTATAGATGCATGTACAAAGCAAAATATTGGACACATTAACATGTATGGTGTCAGATCATTATCGTAGTTCGCATCTGTGATCATATACGGCTATGTCAATATTTTTTTCAATACTTTGAATAAAAAAATGCTCAAAAATTCTAATGTAAGCACATGTCCTTCAGATCAAACTGTTCAGATATATATTCATGTATTTGGAAGGCCTTTTCTGTAAATAGTTAAGTCTGACCAAGTTTGTTCATCTCTTGAGCTACCTTGGATGGAGACACTGTCGTTCGACAAAAATCTAATTAGCCTTGATGGTAATAGATTTATGTAAAGAGTAATTGGCAATTTGTTTGAAAGTGACTTAGCCGCATACAAAAAATTAAATTGGATGGACCAGGCTCCCCAATGCCATCAGTGAAGCACGGCTGCAGGGTGTCCCCACGTAATACTTTCATTAGTCATGGATTCTTGTGAAATCAGGTCACCTCTTACTCTCTTTGTATATTCTATTTGATTTACTTGCACTAATAAAACAACTTAACCAACGGAAAAGTTATTTTACTGTAAATAACTTCCACTACTGTGAAAATCGCGAGCATCATAGTATCGTAAATCTAGTTGATTTGTATATCCTCTTTATACTGCAAATATGTTTCAAAAATGAAATAAATACTTAGTTCTTCCATCAAAGAATCTCAAGTAATGCAATAGAAACACCATATATAGGCCCTAGCCTAATGGTTACCAACAAATAGGTTTCTTATGGGATTCTATAGTAGATAAGATAACTCAGTTACGGTTGACCTACTTTAGCCATACAGAAAGCAATGAGGTTTGGTATAGTAAGCGGCATCTGAAGGAGAGGAGGCAATGGGTATGTTAGTTAGACACTATCAAAATTGATACCAGTATGAACGTCAAGCTCTTGGAAGAAATCCGTGCCCCATACTCAATAGGAAATCATGGAGAGTTGTGGTATTAAGTCTTCGAGACCCTGCCACGACTGAATGGATATAAGAGAAAGTATGCACTGACATCCCAAAGTCATGGGATAGTTGCGTAGTCCCGTGTAGGATAACCTCACAGCCTGGCATTATTTCTACAAAGCCAATAGAAGACATCTGAAGATATGGATCTTGGGAACCACGTTCCATAAATGCAAACCATTTGTTGGAACTGTCAAGAAAGCTATTCAAATCAATCATGAGTAACTTGTGTCCAACGGCATGAAGCAAATGGTCAACAAGCAGTGCAACATAGTAGTGGTCATGCAATGACGTGTGATGAGAACTAATGGATCCAGACCATACCTCACCCCACATAGCATCTCATCCTACAAAATACAACAATGGAATTGTAACTTTGAATAACAAGAGAAGATGGAACATATGATTATGAAATGTATATTGAATTACTGTAATGGGAACATAAATTTGCCAACAAAGCCTTATACAGTGTTACTTCCTTTACCGGACACTCCCGAATAACGGACATTTTTACGAGTCCCAGACCTTTTATATAGGACGATCAATGTTATATTCCCTCTGGATAGCGGACACTCTGAATAACGGACAGGTATTTTTCATAAATTCATAACTATTTTCATAAATTTTATCCAAATCGGTTGAAATTTCAGTTGAACACAGTTGGAATTTAACAAGTGCTACATTTCGGCTGTTTTTCACTATTTTCCAACTGTTTTGAATCATACATATACAGGGTGGCATAAAAAAATGGGCATCTTTTTCATAAATTCGTAACTTTTTTGTTTTATAATCAAAGTAAATCCAATTTTGCACAAATATATTAAACAAATGTGCCAACAAAACAGCTCTTTCAATTTGTACTCAAAGTACTTCATCCACTGCAACACATGCCCGGAGACACTTGCACCATTGGGCAATTGACCAGTAGATTACTGTTTGATCAAGTTCATCCCAAGCGGCCAGAATTCGGAATCTTAACTCTTTGACATCACGAATCCATGTTCGAAAATACTGGTGTTGAACTTGGGATGAACTTGATCAAACAGTAGGGTAGAGTGGGTAGGAATGGGACGCCAGAGGAATGGGACATGGCCAATAATTGAAAATTGAAAAGTGTAAAAAATTTGACACTCGTTTGCCTACAAGGCACTCGATCGAGTTCCCACATTATTTTATGTAAATTGGTGATCTTCAGAAGAAACACAAGAATATGGGAAAGAAAAGTGTGATTTCACTACCAAAAAGTACGTTTTTACTTCCAATATTAAACTTTTCTAAAAGTATTGTTTATGGAGGAAACGTTTTCAATTTAAGTTCATTAATAGCAGTTAGGATGGTTATGATGTTATTAGATGTTTCACACCAATCTACCAGGACCTTTTAATCTTATGGTGTGTTTAAGACAAATACCTAGTGGCAGGAGGATTGGGACAAAATAGTGCAGGAGGAATGGGACATCCCTGTTGCTGGAATTCAATGCATTTTTGCTTTTATAACTTTAGCATGTGCAGGAGGTCGCACTAACAACAGTTTTTTTATTTGATGCTTAAGCTGGTGATTTTGTGTAGGTGAAATTTGCCAAGAAAAATAATGTGCGTATGAACTCGAAGAAGCTGAAATGTATTTTTGCAAAGAAAGGAGAATACCGTGAGTTTTAAATTTACTGATAAAGAAGTCATAAACATGGTTACAAAAGTTTGTCATTCTGAAGCTTCCCCGGCCTTTTCTGTGTGAAGGAAAACCAAAATTGCGGGAAATCTACACATTTTTGCATCAATGTTAGTTAATTTTCACCAGATCGTTATTTTCTTTAAAAAATCTTGCAAAAGGTAAAGTGTGTTCCTATTATTGTAAATAAATCAAAAAAATTAATTTAGTGTGGTAAAATCCTTCGAAATTTCGTTTTAAAAACAGTGTACCATTCCTCCTGCGTGCAGTTGGAATGGGACAATATGGAGAGTAGTTTTATTTCAATTATTTTTCTTATTTTAGTGATAAGAAAATATTTTCAACACTGTTCAGAATGTTCCCAATAGTATTAAGTAAATTTGTGAATAAAATCTGTTACGTTTTATGGTTTGTGAATACATTTTAAAAATTAAAAGGTGAAAAATGGCCCATTCCTACTCACTCTCCCCTAATCGACTCGCCAATTGCCCAATGGCACAAAGTTTTGCAGCGGATGGAGGACACTTTGAGTACAAATTGAAATAGCTGTTTTATTGGTATGTTTGTTGCCTATATTTATGCAAAATTGGATGTACTTTGATTAAAAGCCAAAAAAGTTACGAATACATATATGAAAAACGTTTCCCTTTTTTGAGGCCACCCTGTGTACATATCCAACTGTTTTGAATCATACATTTCCAATGTTTTCCAAACCCTTTCCTTGACAACACAGCAATTAACATGCAGTACTGTTGTATCTTTCTCGATTTGTGTTATCAAATTGTTTTATATGAAAGGTGGGGTTTTTTTTTGTTAAAATTTGACTAATATAAAAAAGCAAGGTTCATGTACCTAAACATTGAATGTGGAACATGTATTTGTAGCATTGTAAACCTAGGACATTTTACCAATTTTTTTTTATAAAAAAGTTTGCCCTCCCCATGCAATAGCGGACACCTCCGAATAACGGACAAAACTTGTGGTCCCGTGACTGTCCGCTTTTCGGAGGTACCACTGTATTTGCACTATAGGATACTATAGTATAATTCGTCAACCAGGAGTCCAGGACATAAGATTTTCGATGGAAACGAATACGAAGTATTTGTGAAAAAAATTGTTGAAGACTTGTTCGAACGTTACAGAGACTGTTGCGATTTGTAAGATAACACTTAAGGTCCTGGCTTCATAAGATCACAATTCCCATTGAAAACAGTCATTCAACGAAAAAGAAAAACGATAGTAAGACTTATGAAAGACGTATTATCTCCATGACATGACAGAAAAATACAGACAATTAGATTAGCCACCAGTAGTTGAATTACACACGGTTTTTCATCTAATCTTGAATTTTAAATGAATTCACGTATTCAAATATCGGGTAATCAGCATACTGTGTCTTATCGTAGAATTGCAGAATTATATAGAAGCAGCTAATGTTGTGCAAAGTGTCCTTCTTGATGTTGCAATTGTTTATCCGGTCATGAATGGCACATAAAAAACATTCTAAAAAGGTAGTACTTTGAAGGGTTATAGTGAATATAAACCTATATGAACACGTTTAGAGGATGAACATGGTGTTCCAGTGCGCCTCAGATCATCTTATCTAGTGTCCTACTTCGCCTGCTTAAAATGTGGCAACCTCCCTAAAACAGTGGGGCCCACACTATAGTATTTTAAATTCGATAACGAAATTAAAATAATATAACGTTAACAGGAGTGACTTCACCTCCACTTGGCGTGGAGCATCCTTCTGGAAGTAAACCATGTCCATCTCCATAATGCCAGATTAATGTCAGACTTATTAGGTGAACCCAGCACCCCACAAATAAAACTACAAACAACAAAAATCACTGCTGCTATAACAAATAAAAACATGTTGGAAATGGCCATACTTTGAGAAGACGTTCTATATATATAATGGATATACGATAGTGATAGACATTAAAGAGATGACAAAAGCATCTCAGACTAGCACACTATACACAAGGTAAAGTGCGCCAATGTTGACAGTGTCATTTTTTAACTTGGTGTTAAAATAAGAGTACCATGCGAATATAAAAATACAAATTCTTTTAGGAGTGTTAGACACAAGTTAATGGGTAGCAGGATACTAGACGAAACCCGTCACATTTGTCAAAAACATGCTAAAACGAAGATATATATGAGTACAATATTTGACGGAATCTTCAACAACTTTAAAACTGTTAATTGTATACAAATGCAATTAAATCAGATGCTCTTACATATAGGGTTTAAACTGTTGTCCTGCCATGGTCATTCTAATTGAAGGCAAATACAGAATTTAACCATAAAAAATAAGGCAATCTGTTACAATTGTCACATGTGCCTGCATGGCCCATATTCCAAACCTTTCACGACATTTCCTTCAATATAAAACAGGGTGGTGTACCATGTTAGTCATATGAATACCACACATTCCACCTAATACATATGAATTATACTGTCAGCACTTCTATCATTGGTATCATCTGAATTCTTGCATCCCATGCAGTGATTAACATTTGCTTCCAACGTTGGACAAATTGCGAAACATTATTGCAGAATCATCATATATAAAATGTTTGTTACGTCAATGTTTTTTTAATATTTATTATAAATGATAAATAACTAGTATTTATAGGTTTGCAAGAGCTACTCCAATTCGGGTATTTTCGAAAAGTTATATTTCTTTTTTATTGCTCAAGTGGAAGATGTTGTGGCTTGGTAAACCTGACTAACGCTCTTTTAAATATTATGTTTCTGAAATAGTTGACCGTGTAAGTTTTCTTCGACCTCGACATTTTTGTATATTTAATAAAAACTGAGGGATGTATAATGTTCCAATTTGGCACTGAAGAAAGTTGTTTGAAAATGTAAAGTGGCTCATGATTTATGTGGGGTGATTGTGGCTAAAATTTGTTCGTCATTGAATTTCAATGACAGATACAAGAACCTGCTAAAAATGTACATAAATATCATTTTATGCCTGTCGTTTGGTATAAAAATAAATATTTTCCAAACAAAGTCATCAACTTAATTCAATGGTACATATATGTAGAATGAATCGATTTATTAGTACTTTCTCTAGAAACTAGAAAAACCCAATTTGAGTAATTCCAAGTGTTGATATATGTGTACAAAATAGAAACAACAATGAAGTATTCCAGCCATTGTATGGCTGGAAATGTCGACTAAAACTATTATAAATTAACAAGTTGTCCAAACCGGCCTCAGTATGGTTTGATCTGGATTTCACCACTTATTCTAACCAAATCAAAGCTTGGTAGCAAATACAATGTAGAATAGTTATATTACGAGTATATACATGCAGTTGGATGTATAGACCAGAGACATGTATCATCAAGTATGGACTAAAATATTATGTGTCAATATATATAATATGTCCAGTTTCTTATAATGTATCTGAAATTATGGATATGTGAATATGCAATTACATAAATAATTTTCCACCTCGGTTAGCCAAATCGAAGAGGATAGTTCCAAATCTCTTGAAAGGAAATTCAAACTTTAAGAAAACTTTATTTGCAAGAAAACAAAAACTGTATTATTGAGCAAAGCCTTAAAACAAAAAAATAATAAACTGGTTAGTTAATTGCATCTCATGATAGGTCAAATTTAGATCAAATTGACTAGGTGTGGCAGCAAGCACTAAGTGCTGACGATGCCGAACGATGTCAATAATAACTAATACCAAACCATAATTTTTAGAAATAGAGCAAATAGCTTTATTTGATAAACTGAACCCACCCTGCAATCAACGTTTTTTTAAACATGTTTAAATCAATATAAACAAGTTAAAATAAAAACAAAAAATAATTAAAAAAACAGGCCCGCCTGCCATAGGTGGCATTTATTTTCTGACGATAGGGTACTTTGTTAAATCGAATTGAATATATTCGAAAACATTTCTGGTCATTATGACGTTTTATGTATTTTATGGAAGAAATCATGAACTTAAAAGGATTAATACCGTATTTTACGGACTATAAGACGCACTTTTTCTTCAAAAATTTGCCTCCAAAATTCAGGTGCGTCTTATACTACGTAGTTTAAAAAAAAATGCTTAAAAATTAAGATGCGTCTTATAGTCTGTAGCGTCTTATAGTCCATAAAATACGGTATGTCAGGAGATACCTCTCGATTAACTAAAGACCGAAACAAGGCAATCATGGAAACATGGTACGATTCCACCCCGAACTGTGTTGTAAACTTGTACATTCAATGACAAGTAAAATATTTTGTAATGTCAAATACACTGCAAATCGAAACATCTTATTTTCAGATGCGTTATCATCTTTTTTGGCTGTCCCCAAATTCAGATGAAATGA